>CAXDIW010000032.1:22500-46706 GCA_963989415.1 Cerceris ruficornis | reverse complement strand
AAGAGAAACAATATTGCCCGGGGCGAAAATTTTTGTTAATAAACAAATTTTTGCAACTTATTGTTAATTAACGATTTCCTAATTTCGGCGGGCGATCGAAATGTCGTATTCTTGTAGAGCATCGCAAACCATGAAACTTTCGTCCCAAACGTTTTCCTCTACAACGCTTTCCTATACCGATAAAATCGAGAGAAAAAATCGTAAAGTATGAAAATTTTTCTATGTCCTAGCGGCGTAGACCTTTACAAGAGTGTAGAGCCTCAACGGTGCGACTTAGAGGAAAAAGTGTATCTTTCTTTTTTACGCAGAATCGAAAAGAAACAACATTGCACTGGGCGAAAAATTTCGTTAATAGGCCAATTTTGCGACTTTATTGTTGATTAACCGATTTCGTAAGGACGGGCGGCAGTGGTGTTTCCGCCAAGACAGTAGAGCGGCAGCGGTGCGACCATAGAGGAAAAAGTTTTAATACTTTCTGGCGCGGAATCGAAAGAGAAACAATATTGCCCGGGGCGAAAATTTTTGTTAATAAACAATTTTTGCAACTTATTGTTAATTAACCGATTTCCTAATTTCGGCGGGCGATCGAAGTGTCGTATTCTTGTAGAGCATCGCAAGCCATGAAACTTTCGTCCACAAACGTTTTCCTCTGCAACGCTTTCCTATACGATAAAATCGAGAGAAAAAATCGTAAAGTATGAAAATTTTTCTAAGTCCTAGCGGCGTAGACCTTTACAAGAGTGTAGAGCCTCAACGGTGCGACTTAGAGGAAAAAGTGTATCTTTCTTTTTTACGCAGAATCGAAAAAGAAACAACATTGCACTGGGCGAAAAATTTCGTTAATTAGGCCAATTTTGCGACTTATTGTTGATTAACCGATTTCGTAAGGACGGGCGGCAGTGGTGTTTCCGCCAAGACAGTAGAGCGGCAGCGGTGCGACCTAGTGGAAAAAGTTTTAATACTTTCTGGCGCGGAATCGAAAGTGAAACAATATTGCCCGGGGCGAAAATTTTTGTTAATAAACAAATTTTTGCAACTTATTGTTAATTAAGCGATTTCCTAATTTCGGCGGGCGATCGAATGTCGTATTCTTGTAGAGCATGCGCAAGCCATGAAACTTTCGTCCCAAAACGTTTTCCTCTACAACGCTTTCCTATACCGATAAAATCGAGAGAAAAAATCGTAAAGTATGAAAATTTTTCTAAGTCTAGCGGCGTAGACCTTTACAAGAGTGTGGAGCCTAACGGTGCGACTTAGAGGAAAAAGTGTATCTTTCTTTTTTACGCAGAATCGAAAAGAAACAACATTGCACTGGGCCGAAAAATTTCGTTAATAGCCAAATTTGCGACTTATTGTTGATTAACCGATTTCGTAAGGACGGGCGGCAGTGGTGTTTCCGCCAAGACAGTAGAGCGGCAGCGGTGCGACCTAGAGGAAAAGTTTTAATACTTTCTGAGCGCGGAATCGAAAGAGAAACATATTGCCCCGGGGCGAAAATTTTTTGTTAATAAACAAATTTTTGCAACTTATTGTTATTAACCGATTTCCTAATTTCGGCGGGCGATCGAAATGTCGTATTCTTGTAGAGCATCGCAAACCATGAAACTTTACGTCCCAAACGTTTTCCTCTACAAACGCTTTCCTATACCGATAAAATCGAGAGAAAAAAATCGTAAAGTATGAAAATTTTTCTAAGTCCTAGCGGCGTAGACCTTTACAAGAGTGTGGAGCCTCAACGGTGCGACTTAGAGGAAAAAGTGGAATCTTTCTTTTTTACGCAGAATCGAAAAAGAAACAACATTGCACTGGGCGAAAAATTTCGTTAATAGGCCAATTTTGCGACTTATTGTTGATTAACCGATTTCGTAAGGACGGGCGGCAGTGGTGTTTCCGCCAAGACAGTAGAGCGGCAGCGGTGCGACCTAGTGGAAAAAGTTTTAATACTTTCTGGCGCGGAATCGCAAGAGAAAAACAATATTGCCCTGGGCGAAAATTTTTGTTAATAAACAAATTTTTGCAACTTATTGTTAATTAAGCGATTCCTAATTTCGGCGGGCGATCGAAATGTCGTATTCTTGTAGAGCATCGCAAGCCATGAAACTTTCGTCCCAAACGTTTTCCTCTACAACGCTTTCCTATACCGATAAAATCGAGAGAAAAAATCGTAAAGTATGAAAATTTTTCTAAGTCCTAGCGGCGTAGACCTTTACAAGAGTGTGGAGCCTCAACGGTGCGACTTAGAGGAAAAAGTGTATCTTTCTTTTTTACGCAGAATCGAAAAAGAAACAACATTGCACTGGGCGAAAAATTTCGTTAATAGGCCAATTTTGCGACTTATTGTTGATTAACCGATTTCGTAAGGACGGGCGGCAGTGGTGTTTCCGCCAAGACAGTAGAGCGGCAGCGGTGCGACCTAGAGGAAAAAGTTTTAATACTTTCTGGCGCGGAATCGAAAGAGAAACAATATTGCCCGGGGCGAAAATTTTTGTTAATAAACAAATTTTTGCAACTTATTGTTAATTAAGCGATTTCCTAATTTCGGCGGGCGATCGAAATGTCGTATTCTTGTAGAGCATCGCAAGCCATGAAACTTTCGTCCCAAACGTTTTCCTCTACAACGCTTTCCTATACCGATAAAATCGAGAGAAAAAATCGTAAAGTATGAAAATTTTTCTAAGTCCTAGCGGCGTAGACCTTTACAAGAGTGTGGAGCCTCAACGGTGCGACTTAGAGGAAAAAGTGTATCTTTCTTTTTTACGCAGAATCGAAAAAGAAACAACATTGCACTGGGCGAAAAATTTCGTTAATAGGCCAATTTTGCGACTTATTGTTGATTAACCGATTTCGTAAGGACGGGCGGCAGTGGTGTTTCCGCCAAGACAGTAGAGCGGCAGCGGTGCGACCTAGTGGAAAAAGTTTTAATACTTTCTGGCGCGGAATCGAAAGAGAAACAATATTGCCCGGGGCGAAAATTTTTGTTAATAAACAAATTTTTGCAACTTATTGTTAATTAAGCGATTTCCTAATTTCGGCGGGCGATCGAAATGTCGTATTCTTGTAGAGCATCGCAAGCCATGAAACTTTCGTCCCAAACGTTTTCCTCTACAACGCTTTCCTATACCGATAAAATCGAGAGAAAAAATCGTAAAGTATGAAAATTTTTCTAAGTCCTAGCGGCGTAGACCTTTACAAGAGTGTGGAGCCTCAACGGTGCGACTTAGAGGAAAAAGTGTATCTTTCTTTTTTACGCAGAATCGAAAAAGAAACAACATTGCACTGGGCGAAAAATTTCGTTAATAGGCCAATTTTGCGACTTATTGTTGATTAACCGATTTCGTAAGGACGGGCGGCAGTGGTGTTTCCGCCAAGACAGTAGAGCGGCAGCGGTGCGACCTAGTGGAAAAAGTTTTAATACTTTCTGGCGCGGAATCGAAAGAGAAACAATATTGCCCGGGGCGAAAATTTTTGTTAATAAACAAATTTTTGCAACTTATTGTTAATTAAGCGATTTCCTAATTTCGGCGGGCGATCGAAATGTCGTATTCTTGTAGAGCATCGCAAGCCATGAAACTTTCGTCCCAAACGTTTTCCTCTACAACGCTTTCCTATACCGATAAAATCGAGAGAAAAAATCGTAAAGTATGAAAATTTTTCTAAGTCCTAGCGGCGTAGACCTTTACAAGAGTGTGGAGCCTCAACGGTGCGACTTAGAGGAAAAAGTGTATCTTTCTTTTTTACGCAGAATCGAAAAAGAAACAACATTGCACTGGGCGAAAAATTTCGTTAATAGGCCAATTTTGCGACTTATTGTTGATTAACCGATTTCGTAAGGACGGGCGGCAGTGGTGTTTCCGCCAAGACAGTAGAGCGGCAGCGGTGCGACCTAGAGGAAAAAGTTTTAATACTTTCTGGCGCGGAATCGAAAGAGAAACAATATTGCCCGGGGCGAAAATTTTTGTTAATAAACAAATTTTTGCAACTTATTGTTAATTAAGCGATTTCCTAATTTCGGCGGGCGATCGAAATGTCGTATTCTTGTAGAGCATCGCAAGCCATGAAACTTTCGTCCCAAACGTTTTCCTCTACAACGCTTTCCTATACCGATAAAATCGAGAGAAAAAATCGTAAAGTATGAAAATTTTTCTAAGTCCTAGCGGCGTAGACCTTTACAAGAGTGTGGAGCCTCAACGGTGCGACTTAGAGGAAAAAGTGTATCTTTCTTTTTTACGCAGAATCGAAAAAGAAACAACATTGCACTGGGCGAAAAATTTCGTTAATAGGCCAATTTTGCGACTTATTGTTGATTAACCGATTTCGTAAGGACGGGCGGCAGTGGTGTTTCCGCCAAGACAGTAGAGCGGCAGCGGTGCGACCTAGAGGAAAAAGTTTTAATACTTTCTGGCGCGGAATCGAAAGAGAAACAATATTGCCCGGGGCGAAAATTTTTGTTAATAAACAAATTTTTGCAACTTATTGTTAATTAAGCGATTTCCTAATTTCGGCGGGCGATCGAAATGTCGTATTCTTGTAGAGCATCGCAAGCCATGAAACTTTCGTCCCAAACGTTTTCCTCTACAACGCTTTCCTATACCGATAAAATCGAGAGAAAAAATCGTAAAGTATGAAAATTTTTCTAAGTCCTAGCGGCGTAGACCTTTACAAGAGTGTGGAGCCTCAACGGTGCGACTTAGAGGAAAAAGTGTATCTTTCTTTTTTACGCAGAATCGAAAAAGAAACAACATTGCACTGGGCGAAAAATTTCGTTAATAGGCCAATTTTGCGACTTATTGTTGATTAACCGATTTCGTAAGGACGAGCGGCAGTGGTGTTTCCGCCAAGACAGTAGAGCGGCAGCGGTGCGACCTAGAGGAAAAAGTTTTAATACTTTCTGGCGCGGAATCGAAAGAGAAACAATATTGCCCGGGGCGAAAATTTTTGTTAATAAACAAATTTTTGCAACTTATTGTTAATTAAGCGATTTCCTAATTTCGGCGGGCGATCGAAATGTCGTATTCTTGTAGAGCATCGCAAGCCATGAAACTTTCGTCCCAAACGTTTTCCTCTACAACGCTTTCCTATACCGATAAAATCGAGAGAAAAAATCGTAAAGTATGAAAATTTTTCTAAGTCCTAGCGGCGTAGACCTTTACAAGAGTGTGGAGCCTCAACGGTGCGACTTAGAGGAAAAAGTGTATCTTTCTTTTTTACGCAGAATCGAAAAAGAAACAACATTGCACTGGGCGAAAAATTTCGTTAATAGGCCAATTTTGCGACTTATTGTTGATTAACCGATTTCGTAAGGACGGGCGGCAGTGGTGTTTCCGCCAAGACAGTAGAGCGGCAGCGGTGCGACCTAGAGGAAAAAGTTTTAATACTTTCTGGCGCGGAATCGAAAGAGAAACAATATTGCCCGGGGCGAAAATTTTTGTTAATAAACAAATTTTTGCAACTTATTGTTAATTAAGCGATTTCCTAATTTCGGCGGGCGATCGAAATGTCGTATTCTTGTAGAGCATCGCAAGCCATGAAACTTTCGTCCCAAACGTTTTCCTCTACAACGCTTTCCTATACCGATAAAATCGAGAGAAAAAATCGTAAAGTATGAAAATTTTTCTAAGTCCTAGCGGCGTAGACCTTTACAAGAGTGTGGAGCCTCAACGGTGCGACTTAGAGGAAAAAGTGTATCTTTCTTTTTTACGCAGAATCGAAAAAGAAACAACATTGCACTGGGCGAAAAATTTCGTTAATAGGCCAATTTTGCGACTTATTGTTGATTAACCGATTTCGTAAGGACGGGCGGCAGTGGTGTTTCCGCCAAGACAGTAGAGCGGCAGCGGTGCGACCTAGAGGAAAAAGTTTTAATACTTTCTGGCGCGGAATCGAAAGAGAAACAATATTGCCCGGGGCGAAAATTTTTGTTAATAAACAAATTTTTGCAACTTATTGTTAATTAACCGATTTCCTAATTTCGGCGGGCGATCGAAGTGTCGTATTCTTGTAGAGCATCGCAAGCCATGAAACTTTCGTCCCACACGTTTTCCTCTGCAACGCTTTCCTATACCGATAAAATCGAGAGAAAAAATCGTAAAGTATGAAAATTTTTCTAAGTCCTAGCGGCGTAGACCTTTACAAGAGTGTAGAGCCTCAACGGTGCGACTTAGAGGAAAAAGTGTATCTTTCTTTTTTACGCAGAATCGAAAAAGAAACAACATTGCACTGGGCGAAAAATTTCGTTAATAGGCCAATTTTGCGACTTATTGTTGATTAACCGATTTCGTAAGGACGGGCGGCAGTGGTGTTTCCGCCAAGACAGTAGAGCGGCAGCGGTGCGATCTAGTGGAAAAAGTTTTAATACTTTCTGGCGCGGAATCGAAAGAGAAACAATATTGCCCGGGGCGAAAATTTTTGTTAATAAACAAATTTTTGCAACTTATTGTTAATTAACCGATTTCCTAATTTCGGCGGGCGATCGAAATGTCGTATTCTTGTAGAGCATCGCAAACCATGAAACTTTCGTCCCAAACGTTTTCCTCTACAACGCTTTCCTATACCGATAAAATCGAGAGAAAAAATCGTAAAGTATGAAAATTTTTCTAAGTCCTAGCGGCGTAGACCTTTACAAGAGTGTGGAGCCTCAACGGTGCGACTTAGAGGAAAAAGTGTATCTTTCTTTTTTACGCAGAATCGAAAAAGAAACAACATTGCACTGGGCGAAAAATTTCGTTAATAGGCCAATTTTGCGACTTATTGTTGATTAACCGATTTCGTAAGGACGGGCGGCAGTGGTGTTTCCGCCAAGACAGTAGAGCGGCAGCGGTGCGACCTAGTGGAAAAAGTTTTAATACTTTCTGGCGCGGAATCGAAAGAGAAACAATATTGCCCGGGGCGAAAATTTTTGTTAATAAACAAATTTTTGCAACTTATTGTTAATTAAGCGATTTCCTAATTTCGGCGGGCGATCGAAATGTCGTATTCTTGTAGAGCATCGCAAGCCATGAAACTTTCGTCCCAAACGTTTTCCTCTACAACGCTTTCCTATACCGATAAAATCGAGAGAAAAAATCGTAAAGTATGAAAATTTTTCTAAGTCCTAGCGGCGTAGACCTTTACAAGAGTGTGGAGCCTCAACGGTGCGACTTAGAGGAAAAAGTGTATCTTTCTTTTTTACGCAGAATCGAAAAAGAAACAACATTGCACTGGGCGAAAAATTTCGTTAATAGGCCAATTTTGCGACTTATTGTTGATTAACCGATTTCGTAAGGACGGGCGGCAGTGGTGTTTCCGCCAAGACAGTAGAGCGGCAGCGGTGCGACCTAGAGGAAAAAGTTTTAATACTTTCTGGCGCGGAATCGAAAGAGAAACAATATTGCCCGGGGCGAAAATTTTTGTTAATAAACAAATTTTTGCAACTTATTGTTAATTAAGCGATTTCCTAATTTCGGCGGGCGATCGAAATGTCGTATTCTTGTAGAGCATCGCAAGCCATGAAACTTTCGTCCCAAACGTTTTCCTCTACAACGCTTTCCTATACCGATAAAATCGAGAGAAAAAATCGTAAAGTATGAAAATTTTTCTAAGTCCTAGCGGCGTAGACCTTTACAAGAGTGTAGAGCCTCAACGGTGCGACTTAGAGGAAAAAGTGTATCTTTCTTTTTTACGCAGAATCGAAAAAGAAACAACATTGCACTGGGCGAAAAATTTCGTTAATAGGCCAATTTTGCGACTTATTGTTGATTAACCGATTTCGTAAGGACGGGCGGCAGTGGTGTTTCCGCCAAGACAGTAGAGCGGCAGCGGTGCGATCTAGTGGAAAAAGTTTTAATACTTTCTGGCGCGGAATCGAAAGAGAAACAATATTGCCCGGGGCGAAAATTTTTGTTAATAAACAAATTTTTGCAACTTATTGTTAATTAACCGATTTCCTAATTTCGGCGGGCGATCGAAATGTCGTATTCTTGTAGAGCATCGCAAACCATGAAACTTTCGTCCCAAACGTTTTCCTCTACAACGCTTTCCTATACCGATAAAATCGAGAGAAAAAATCGTAAAGTATGAAAATTTTTCTAAGTCCTAGCGGCGTAGACCTTTACAAGAGTGTGGAGCCTCAACGGTGCGACTTAGAGGAAAAAGTGTATCTTTCTTTTTTACGCAGAATCGAAAAAGAAACAACATTGCACTGGGCGAAAAATTTCGTTAATAGGCCAATTTTGCGACTTATTGTTGATTAACCGATTTCGTAAGGACGGGCGGCAGTGGTGTTTCCGCCAAGACAGTAGAGCGGCAGCGGTGCGACCTAGTGGAAAAAGTTTTAATACTTTCTGGCGCGGAATCGAAAGAGAAACAATATTGCCCGGGGCGAAAATTTTTGTTAATAAACAAATTTTTGCAACTTATTGTTAATTAAGCGATTTCCTAATTTCGGCGGGCGATCGAAATGTCGTATTCTTGTAGAGCATCGCAAGCCATGAAACTTTCGTCCCAAACGTTTTCCTCTACAACGCTTTCCTATACCGATAAAATCGAGAGAAAAAATCGTAAAGTATGAAAATTTTTCTAAGTCCTAGCGGCGTAGACCTTTACAAGAGTGTGGAGCCTCAACGGTGCGACTTAGAGGAAAAAGTGTATCTTTCTTTTTTACGCAGAATCGAAAAAGAAACAACATTGCACTGGGCGAAAAATTTCGTTAATAGGCCAATTTTGCGACTTATTGTTGATTAACCGATTTCGTAAGGACGGGCGGCAGTGGTGTTTCCGCCAAGACAGTAGAGCGGCAGCGGTGCGACCTAGAGGAAAAAGTTTTAATACTTTCTGGCGCGGAATCGAAAGAGAAACAATATTGCCCGGGGCGAAAATTTTTGTTAATAAACAAATTTTTGCAACTTATTGTTAATTAAGCGATTTCCTAATTTCGGCGGGCGATCGAAATGTCGTATTCTTGTAGAGCATCGCAAGCCATGAAACTTTCGTCCCAAACGTTTTCCTCTACAACGCTTTCCTATACCGATAAAATCGAGAGAAAAAATCGTAAAGTATGAAAATTTTTCTAAGTCCTAGCGGCGTAGACCTTTACAAGAGTGTGGAGCCTCAACGGTGCGACTTAGAGGAAAAAGTGTATCTTTCTTTTTTACGCAGAATCGAAAAAGAAACAACATTGCACTGGGCGAAAAATTTCGTTAATAGGCCAATTTTGCGACTTATTGTTGATTAACCGATTTCGTAAGGACGGGCGGCAGTGGTGTTTCCGCCAAGACAGTAGAGCGGCAGCGGTGCGACCTAGTGGAAAAAGTTTTAATACTTTCTGGCGCGGAATCGAAAGAGAAACAATATTGCCCGGGGCGAAAATTTTTGTTAATAAACAAATTTTTGCAACTTATTGTTAATTAAGCGATTTCCTAATTTCGGCGGGCGATCGAAATGTCGTATTCTTGTAGAGCATCGCAAGCCATGAAACTTTCGTCCCAAACGTTTTCCTCTACAACGCTTTCCTATACCGATAAAATCGAGAGAAAAAATCGTAAAGTATGAAAATTTTTCTAAGTCCTAGCGGCGTAGACCTTTACAAGAGTGTGGAGCCTCAACGGTGCGACTTAGAGGAAAAAGTGTATCTTTCTTTTTTACGCAGAATCGAAAAAGAAACAACATTGCACTGGGCGAAAAATTTCGTTAATAGGCCAATTTTGCGACTTATTGTTGATTAACCGATTTCGTAAGGACGGGCGGCAGTGGTGTTTCCGCCAAGACAGTAGAGCGGCAGCGGTGCGACCTAGAGGAAAAAGTTTTAATACTTTCTGGCGCGGAATCGAAAGAGAAACAATATTGCCCGGGGCGAAAATTTTTGTTAATAAACAAATTTTTGCAACTTATTGTTAATTAAGCGATTTCCTAATTTCGGCGGGCGATCGAAATGTCGTATTCTTGTAGAGCATCGCAAGCCATGAAACTTTCGTCCCAAACGTTTTCCTCTACAACGCTTTCCTATACCGATAAAATCGAGAGAAAAAATCGTAAAGTATGAAAATTTTTCTAAGTCCTAGCGGCGTAGACCTTTACAAGAGTGTAGAGCCTCAACGGTGCGACTTAGAGGAAAAAGTGTATCTTTCTTTTTTACGCAGAATCGAAAAAGAAACAACATTGCACTGGGCGAAAAATTTCGTTAATAGGCCAATTTTGCGACTTATTGTTGATTAACCGATTTCGTAAGGACGGGCGGCAGTGGTGTTTCCGCCAAGACAGTAGAGCGGCAGCGGTGCGATCTAGTGGAAAAAGTTTTAATACTTTCTGGCGCGGAATCGAAAGAGAAACAATATTGCCCGGGGCGAAAATTTTTGTTAATAAACAAATTTTTGCAACTTATTGTTAATTAAGCGATTTCCTAATTTCGGCGGGCGATCGAAATGTCGTATTCTTGTAGAGCATCGCAAGCCATGAAACTTTCGTCCCAAACGTTTTCCTCTACAACGCTTTCCTATACCGATAAAATCGAGAGAAAAAATCGTAAAGTATGAAAATTTTTCTAAGTCCTAGCGGCGTAGACCTTTACAAGAGTGTGGAGCCTCAACGGTGCGACTTAGAGGAAAAAGTGTATCTTTCTTTTTTACGCAGAATCGAAAAAGAAACAACATTGCACTGGGCGAAAAATTTCGTTAATAGGCCAATTTTGCGACTTATTGTTGATTAACCGATTTCGTAAGGACGGGCGGCAGTGGTGTTTCCGCCAAGACAGTAGAGCGGCAGCGGTGCGACCTAGAGGAAAAAGTTTTAATACTTTCTAGCGCGGAATCGAAAGAGAAACAATATTGCCCGGGGCGAAAATTTTTGTTAATAAACAAATTTTTGCAACTTATTGTTAATTAAGCGATTTCCTAATTTCGGCGGGCGATCGAAATGTCGTATTCTTGTAGAGCATCGCAAACCATGAAACTTTCGTCCCAAACGTTTTCCTCTACAACGCTTTCCTATACTGATAAAATCGAGAGAAAAAATCGTAAAGTATGAAAATTTTTCTAAGTCCTAGCGGCGTAGACCTTTACAAGAGTGTGGAGCCTCAACGGTGCGACTTAGAGGAAAAAGTTTTAATACTTTCTGGCGCAGAATCGAAAGAGAAACAATATTGCCCGGGGCGAAAATTTTTGTTAATAAACAAATTTTTGCAACTTATTGTTAATTAACCGATTTCCTAATTTCGGCGGGCGATCGAAATGTCGTATTCTTGTAGAGCATCGCAAACCATGAAACTTTCGTCCCAAACGTTTTCCTCTACAACGCTTTCCTATACCGATAAAATCGAGAGAAAAAATCGTAAAGTATGAAAATTTTTCTATGTCCTAGCGGCGTAGACCTTTACAAGAGTGTAGAGCCTCAACGGTGCGACTTAGAGGAAAAAGTGTATCTTTCTTTTTTACGCAGAATCGAAAAAGAAACAACATTGCACTGGGCGAAAAATTTCGTTAATAGGCCAATTTTGCGACTTATTGTTGATTAACCGATTTCGTAAGGACGGGCGGCAGTGGTGTTTCCGCCAAGACAGTAGAGCGGCAGCGGTGCGACCTAGTGGAAAAAGTTTTAATACTTTCTGGCGCGGAATCGAAAGAGAAACAATATTGCCCGGGGCGAAAATTTTTGTTAATAAACAAATTTTTGCAACTTATTGTTAATTAAGCGATTTCCTAATTTCGGCGGGCGATCGAAATGTCGTATTCTTGTAGAGCATCGCAAGCCATGAAACTTTCGTCCCAAACGTTTTCCTCTACAACGCTTTCCTATACCGATAAAATCGAGAGAAAAAATCGTAAAGTATGAAAATTTTTCTAAGTCCTAGCGGCGTAGACCTTTACAAGAGTGTGGAGCCTCAACGGTGCGACTTAGAGGAAAAAGTGTATCTTTCTTTTTTACGCAGAATCGAAAAAGAAACAACATTGCACTGGGCGAAAAATTTCGTTAATAGGCCAATTTTGCGACTTATTGTTGATTAACCGATTTCGTAAGGACGGGCGGCAGTGGTGTTTCCGCCAAGACAGTAGAGCGGCAGCGGTGCGACCTAGAGGAAAAAGTTTTAATACTTTCTGGCGCGGAATCGAAAGAGAAACAATATTGCCCGGGGCGAAAATTTTTGTTAATAAACAAATTTTTGCAACTTATTGTTAATTAACCGATTTCCTAATTTCGGCGGGCGATCGAAGTGTCGTATTCTTGTAGAGCATCGCAAGCCATGAAACTTTCGTCCCACACGTTTTCCTCTGCAACGCTTTCTTATACCGATAAAATCGAGAGAAAAAATCGTAAAGTATGAAAATTTTTCTAAGTCCTAGCGGCGTAGACCTTTACAAGAGTGTAGAGCCTCAACGGTGCGACTTAGAGGAAAAAGTGTATCTTTCTTTTTTACGCAGAATCGAAAAAGAAACAACATTGCACTGGGCGAAAAATTTCGTTAATAGGCCAATTTTGCGACTTATTGTTGATTAACCGATTTCGTAAGGACGGGCGGCAGTGGTGTTTCCGCCAAGACAGTAGAGCGGCAGCGGTGCGATCTAGTGGAAAAAGTTTTAATACTTTCTGGCGCGGAATCGAAAGAGAAACAATATTGCCCGGGGCGAAAATTTTTGTTAATAAACAAATTTTTGCAACTTATTGTTAATTAACCGATTTCCTAATTTCGGCGGGCGATCGAAATGTCGTATTCTTGTAGAGCATCGCAAACCATGAAACTTTCGTCCCAAACGTTTTCCTCTACAACGCTTTCCTATACCGATAAAATCGAGAGAAAAAATCGTAAAGTATGAAAATTTTTCTAAGTCCTAGCGGCGTAGACCTTTACAAGAGTGTGGAGCCTCAACGGTGCGACTTAGAGGAAAAAGTGTATCTTTCTTTTTTACGCAGAATCGAAAAAGAAACAACATTGCACTGGGCGAAAAATTTCGTTAATAGGCCAATTTTGCGACTTATTGTTGATTAACCGATTTCGTAAGGACGGGCGGCAGTGGTGTTTCCGCCAAGACAGTAGAGCGGCAGCGGTGCGACCTAGAGGAAAAAGTTTTAATACTTTCTGGCGCGGAATCGAAAGAGAAACAATATTGCCCGGGGCGAAAATTTTTGTTAATAAACAAATTTTTGCAACTTATTGTTAATTAACCGATTTCCTAATTTCGGCGGGCGATCGAAGTGTCGTATTCTTGTAGAGCATCGCAAGCCATGAAACTTTCGTCCCACACGTTTTCCTCTGCAACGCTTTCCTATACCGATAAAATCGAGAGAAAAAATCGTAAAGTATGAAAATTTTTCTAAGTCCTAGCGGCGTAGACCTTTACAAGAGTGTAGAGCCTCAACGGTGCGACTTAGAGGAAAAAGTGTATCTTTCTTTTTTACGCAGAATCGAAAAAGAAACAACATTGCACTGGGCGAAAAATTTCGTTAATAGGCCAATTTTGCGACTTATTGTTGATTAACCGATTTCGTAAGGACGGGCGGCAGTGGTGTTTCCGCCAAGACAGTAGAGCGGCAGCGGTGCGACCTAGTGGAAAAAGTTTTAATACTTTCTGGCGCGGAATCGAAAGAGAAACAATATTGCCCGGGGCGAAAATTTTTGTTAATAAACAAATTTTTGCAACTTATTGTTAATTAAGCGATTTCCTAATTTCGGCGGGCGATCGAAATGTCGTATTCTTGTAGAGCATCGCAAGCCATGAAACTTTCGTCCCAAACGTTTTCCTCTACAACGCTTTCCTATACCGATAAAATCGAGAGAAAAAATCGTAAAGTATGAAAATTTTTCTAAGTCCTAGCGGCGTAGACCTTTACAAGAGTGTGGAGCCTCAACGGTGCGACTTAGAGGAAAAAGTGTATCTTTCTTTTTTACGCAGAATCGAAAAAGAAACAACATTGCACTGGGCGAAAAATTTCGTTAATAGGCCAATTTTGCGACTTATTGTTGATTAACCGATTTCGTAAGGACGGGCGGCAGTGGTGTTTCCGCCAAGACAGTAGAGCGGCAGCGGTGCGACCTAGAGGAAAAAGTTTTAATACTTTCTGGCGCGGAATCGAAAGAGAAACAATATTGCCCGGGGCGAAAATTTTTGTTAATAAACAAATTTTTGCAACTTATTGTTAATTAACCGATTTCCTAATTTCGGCGGGCGATCGAAATGTCGTATTCTTGTAGAGCATCGCAAACCATGAAACTTTCGTCCCAAACGTTTTCCTCTACAACGCTTTCCTATACCGATAAAATCGAGAGAAAAAATCGTAAAGTATGAAAATTTTTCTAAGTCCTAGCGGCGTAGACCTTTACAAGAGTGTGGAGCCTCAACGGTGCGACTTAGAGGAAAAAGTGTATCTTTCTTTTTTACGCAGAATCGAAAAAGAAACAACATTGCACTGGGCGAAAAATTTCGTTAATAGGCCAATTTTGCGACTTATTGTTGATTAACCGATTTCGTAAGGACGGGCGGCAGTGGTGTTTCCGCCAAGACAGTAGAGCGGCAGCGGTGCGACCTAGTGGAAAAAGTTTTAATACTTTCTGGCGCGGAATCGAAAGAGAAACAATATTGCCCGGGGCGAAAATTTTTGTTAATAAACAAATTTTTGCAACTTATTGTTAATTAAGCGATTTCCTAATTTCGGCGGGCGATCGAAATGTCGTATTCTTGTAGAGCATCGCAAGCCATGAAACTTTCGTCCCAAACGTTTTCCTCTACAACGCTTTCCTATACCGATAAAATCGAGAGAAAAAATCGTAAAGTATGAAAATTTTTCTAAGTCCTAGCGGCGTAGACCTTTACAAGAGTGTGGAGCCTCAACGGTGCGACTTAGAGGAAAAAGTGTATCTTTCTTTTTTACGCAGAATCGAAAAAGAAACAACATTGCACTGGGCGAAAAATTTCGTTAATAGGCCAATTTTGCGACTTATTGTTGATTAACCGATTTCGTAAGGACGGGCGGCAGTGGTGTTTCCGCCAAGACAGTAGAGCGGCAGCGGTGCGACCTAGAGGAAAAAGTTTTAATACTTTCTGGCGCGGAATCGAAAGAGAAACAATATTGCCCGGGGCGAAAATTTTTGTTAATAAACAAATTTTTGCAACTTATTGTTAATTAAGCGATTTCCTAATTTCGGCGGGCGATCGAAATGTCGTATTCTTGTAGAGCATCGCAAGCCATGAAACTTTCGTCCCAAACGTTTTCCTCTACAACGCTTTCCTATACCGATAAAATCGAGAGAAAAAATCGTAAAGTATGAAAATTTTTCTAAGTCCTAGCGGCGTAGACCTTTACAAGAGTGTGGAGCCTCAACGGTGCGACTTAGAGGAAAAAGTGTATCTTTCTTTTTTACGCAGAATCGAAAAAGAAACAACATTGCACTGGGCGAAAAATTTCGTTAATAGGCCAATTTTGCGACTTATTGTTGATTAACCGATTTCGTAAGGACGGGCGGCAGTGGTGTTTCCGCCAAGACAGTAGAGCGGCAGCGGTGCGACCTAGTGGAAAAAGTTTTAATACTTTCTGGCGCGGAATCGAAAGAGAAACAATATTGCCCGGGGCGAAAATTTTTGTTAATAAACAAATTTTTGCAACTTATTGTTAATTAAGCGATTTCCTAATTTCGGCGGGCGATCGAAATGTCGTATTCTTGTAGAGCATCGCAAGCCATGAAACTTTCGTCCCAAACGTTTTCCTCTACAACGCTTTCCTATACCGATAAAATCGAGAGAAAAAATCGTAAAGTATGAAAATTTTTCTAAGTCCTAGCGGCGTAGACCTTTACAAGAGTGTGGAGCCTCAACGGTGCGACTTAGAGGAAAAAGTGTATCTTTCTTTTTTACGCAGAATCGAAAAAGAAACAACATTGCACTGGGCGAAAAATTTCGTTAATAGGCCAATTTTGCGACTTATTGTTGATTAACCGATTTCGTAAGGACGGGCGGCAGTGGTGTTTCCGCCAAGACAGTAGAGCGGCAGCGGTGCGACCTAGTGGAAAAAGTTTTAATACTTTCTGGCGCGGAATCGAAAGAGAAACAATATTGCCCGGGGCGAAAATTTTTGTTAATAAACAAATTTTTGCAACTTATTGTTAATTAAGCGATTTCCTAATTTCGGCGGGCGATCGAAATGTCGTATTCTTGTAGAGCATCGCAAGCCATGAAACTTTCGTCCCAAACGTTTTCCTCTACAACGCTTTCCTATACCGATAAAATCGAGAGAAAAAATCGTAAAGTATGAAAATTTTTCTAAGTCCTAGCGGCGTAGACCTTTACAAGAGTGTGGAGCCTCAACGGTGCGACTTAGAGGAAAAAGTGTATCTTTCTTTTTTACGCAGAATCGAAAAAGAAACAACATTGCACTGGGCGAAAAATTTCGTTAATAGGCCAATTTTGCGACTTATTGTTGATTAACCGATTTCGTAAGGACGGGCGGCAGTGGTGTTTCCGCCAAGACAGTAGAGCGGCAGCGGTGCGACCTAGAGGAAAAAGTTTTAATACTTTCTGGCGCGGAATCGAAAGAGAAACAATATTGCCCGGGGCGAAAATTTTTGTTAATAAACAAATTTTTGCAACTTATTGTTAATTAAGCGATTTCCTAATTTCGGCGGGCGATCGAAATGTCGTATTCTTGTAGAGCATCGCAAGCCATGAAACTTTCGTCCCAAACGTTTTCCTCTACAACGCTTTCCTATACCGATAAAATCGAGAGAAAAAATCGTAAAGTATGAAAATTTTTCTAAGTCCTAGCGGCGTAGACCTTTACAAGAGTGTGGAGCCTCAACGGTGCGACTTAGAGGAAAAAGTGTATCTTTCTTTTTTACGCAGAATCGAAAAAGAAACAACATTGCACTGGGCGAAAAATTTCGTTAATAGGCCAATTTTGCGACTTATTGTTGATTAACCGATTTCGTAAGGACGGGCGGCAGTGGTGTTTCCGCCAAGACAGTAGAGCGGCAGCGGTGCGACCTAGAGGAAAAAGTTTTAATACTTTCTGGCGCGGAATCGAAAGAGAAACAATATTGCCCGGGGCGAAAATTTTTGTTAATAAACAAATTTTTGCAACTTATTGTTAATTAAGCGATTTCCTAATTTCGGCGGGCGATCGAAATGTCGTATTCTTGTAGAGCATCGCAAGCCATGAAACTTTCGTCCCAAACGTTTTCCTCTACAACGCTTTCCTATACCGATAAAATCGAGAGAAAAAATCGTAAAGTATGAAAATTTTTCTAAGTCCTAGCGGCGTAGACCTTTACAAGAGTGTGGAGCCTCAACGGTGCGACTTAGAGGAAAAAGTGTATCTTTCTTTTTTACGCAGAATCGAAAAAGAAACAACATTGCACTGGGCGAAAAATTTCGTTAATAGGCCAATTTTGCGACTTATTGTTGATTAACCGATTTCGTAAGGACGAGCGGCAGTGGTGTTTCCGCCAAGACAGTAGAGCGGCAGCGGTGCGACCTAGAGGAAAAAGTTTTAATACTTTCTGGCGCGGAATCGAAAGAGAAACAATATTGCCCGGGGCGAAAATTTTTGTTAATAAACAAATTTTTGCAACTTATTGTTAATTAAGCGATTTCCTAATTTCGGCGGGCGATCGAAATGTCGTATTCTTGTAGAGCATCGCAAGCCATGAAACTTTCGTCCCAAACGTTTTCCTCTACAACGCTTTCCTATACCGATAAAATCGAGAGAAAAAATCGTAAAGTATGAAAATTTTTCTAAGTCCTAGCGGCGTAGACCTTTACAAGAGTGTGGAGCCTCAACGGTGCGACTTAGAGGAAAAAGTGTATCTTTCTTTTTTACGCAGAATCGAAAAAGAAACAACATTGCACTGGGCGAAAAATTTCGTTAATAGGCCAATTTTGCGACTTATTGTTGATTAACCGATTTCGTAAGGACGGGCGGCAGTGGTGTTTCCGCCAAGACAGTAGAGCGGCAGCGGTGCGACCTAGAGGAAAAAGTTTTAATACTTTCTGGCGCGGAATCGAAAGAGAAACAATATTGCCCGGGGCGAAAATTTTTGTTAATAAACAAATTTTTGCAACTTATTGTTAATTAAGCGATTTCCTAATTTCGGCGGGCGATCGAAATGTCGTATTCTTGTAGAGCATCGCAAGCCATGAAACTTTCGTCCCAAACGTTTTCCTCTACAACGCTTTCCTATACCGATAAAATCGAGAGAAAAAATCGTAAAGTATGAAAATTTTTCTAAGTCCTAGCGGCGTAGACCTTTACAAGAGTGTGGAGCCTCAACGGTGCGACTTAGAGGAAAAAGTGTATCTTTCTTTTTTACGCAGAATCGAAAAAGAAACAACATTGCACTGGGCGAAAAATTTCGTTAATAGGCCAATTTTGCGACTTATTGTTGATTAACCGATTTCGTAAGGACGGGCGGCAGTGGTGTTTCCGCCAAGACAGTAGAGCGGCAGCGGTGCGACCTAGAGGAAAAAGTTTTAATACTTTCTGGCGCGGAATCGAAAGAGAAACAATATTGCCCGGGGCGAAAATTTTTGTTAATAAACAAATTTTTGCAACTTATTGTTAATTAACCGATTTCCTAATTTCGGCGGGCGATCGAAGTGTCGTATTCTTGTAGAGCATCGCAAGCCATGAAACTTTCGTCCCACACGTTTTCCTCTGCAACGCTTTCCTATACCGATAAAATCGAGAGAAAAAATCGTAAAGTATGAAAATTTTTCTAAGTCCTAGCGGCGTAGACCTTTACAAGAGTGTAGAGCCTCAACGGTGCGACTTAGAGGAAAAAGTGTATCTTTCTTTTTTACGCAGAATCGAAAAAGAAACAACATTGCACTGGGCGAAAAATTTCGTTAATAGGCCAATTTTGCGACTTATTGTTGATTAACCGATTTCGTAAGGACGGGCGGCAGTGGTGTTTCCGCCAAGACAGTAGAGCGGCAGCGGTGCGATCTAGTGGAAAAAGTTTTAATACTTTCTGGCGCGGAATCGAAAGAGAAACAATATTGCCCGGGGCGAAAATTTTTGTTAATAAACAAATTTTTGCAACTTATTGTTAATTAACCGATTTCCTAATTTCGGCGGGCGATCGAAATGTCGTATTCTTGTAGAGCATCGCAAACCATGAAACTTTCGTCCCAAACGTTTTCCTCTACAACGCTTTCCTATACCGATAAAATCGAGAGAAAAAATCGTAAAGTATGAAAATTTTTCTAAGTCCTAGCGGCGTAGACCTTTACAAGAGTGTGGAGCCTCAACGGTGCGACTTAGAGGAAAAAGTGTATCTTTCTTTTTTACGCAGAATCGAAAAAGAAACAACATTGCACTGGGCGAAAAATTTCGTTAATAGGCCAATTTTGCGACTTATTGTTGATTAACCGATTTCGTAAGGACGGGCGGCAGTGGTGTTTCCGCCAAGACAGTAGAGCGGCAGCGGTGCGACCTAGTGGAAAAAGTTTTAATACTTTCTGGCGCGGAATCGAAAGAGAAACAATATTGCCCGGGGCGAAAATTTTTGTTAATAAACAAATTTTTGCAACTTATTGTTAATTAAGCGATTTCCTAATTTCGGCGGGCGATCGAAATGTCGTATTCTTGTAGAGCATCGCAAGCCATGAAACTTTCGTCCCAAACGTTTTCCTCTACAACGCTTTCCTATACCGATAAAATCGAGAGAAAAAATCGTAAAGTATGAAAATTTTTCTAAGTCCTAGCGGCGTAGACCTTTACAAGAGTGTGGAGCCTCAACGGTGCGACTTAGAGGAAAAAGTGTATCTTTCTTTTTTACGCAGAATCGAAAAAGAAACAACATTGCACTGGGCGAAAAATTTCGTTAATAGGCCAATTTTGCGACTTATTGTTGATTAACCGATTTCGTAAGGACGGGCGGCAGTGGTGTTTCCGCCAAGACAGTAGAGCGGCAGCGGTGCGACCTAGAGGAAAAAGTTTTAATACTTTCTGGCGCGGAATCGAAAGAGAAACAATATTGCCCGGGGCGAAAATTTTTGTTAATAAACAAATTTTTGCAACTTATTGTTAATTAAGCGATTTCCTAATTTCGGCGGGCGATCGAAATGTCGTATTCTTGTAGAGCATCGCAAGCCATGAAACTTTCGTCCCAAACGTTTTCCTCTACAACGCTTTCCTATACCGATAAAATCGAGAGAAAAAATCGTAAAGTATGAAAATTTTTCTAAGTCCTAGCGGCGTAGACCTTTACAAGAGTGTGGAGCCTCAACGGTGCGACTTAGAGGAAAAAGTGTATCTTTCTTTTTTACGCAGAATCGAAAAAGAAACAACATTGCACTGGGCGAAAAATTTCGTTAATAGGCCAATTTTGCGACTTATTGTTGATTAACCGATTTCGTAAGGACGGGCGGCAGTGGTGTTTCCGCCAAGACAGTAGAGCGGCAGCGGTGCGACCTAGTGGAAAAAGTTTTAATACTTTCTGGCGCGGAATCGAAAGAGAAACAATATTGCCCGGGGCGAAAATTTTTGTTAATAAACAAATTTTTGCAACTTATTGTTAATTAAGCGATTTCCTAATTTCGGCGGGCGATCGAAATGTCGTATTCTTGTAGAGCATCGCAAGCCATGAAACTTTCGTCCCAAACGTTTTCCTCTACAACGCTTTCCTATACCGATAAAATCGAGAGAAAAAATCGTAAAGTATGAAAATTTTTCTAAGTCCTAGCGGCGTAGACCTTTACAAGAGTGTGGAGCCTCAACGGTGCGACTTAGAGGAAAAAGTGTATCTTTCTTTTTTACGCAGAATCGAAAAAGAAACAACATTGCACTGGGCGAAAAATTTCGTTAATAGGCCAATTTTGCGACTTATTGTTGATTAACCGATTTCGTAAGGACGGGCGGCAGTGGTGTTTCCGCCAAGACAGTAGAGCGGCAGCGGTGCGACCTAGAGGAAAAAGTTTTAATACTTTCTGGCGCGGAATCGAAAGAGAAACAATATTGCCCGGGGCGAAAATTTTTGTTAATAAACAAATTTTTGCAACTTATTGTTAATTAAGCGATTTCCTAATTTCGGCGGGCGATCGAAATGTCGTATTCTTGTAGAGCATCGCAAGCCATGAAACTTTCGTCCCAAACGTTTTCCTCTACAACGCTTTCCTATACCGATAAAATCGAGAGAAAAAATCGTAAAGTATGAAAATTTTTCTAAGTCCTAGCGGCGTAGACCTTTACAAGAGTGTGGAGCCTCAACGGTGCGACTTAGAGGAAAAAGTGTATCTTTCTTTTTTACGCAGAATCGAAAAAGAAACAACATTGCACTGGGCGAAAAATTTCGTTAATAGGCCAATTTTGCGACTTATTGTTGATTAACCGATTTCGTAAGGACGGGCGGCAGTGGTGTTTCCGCCAAGACAGTAGAGCGGCAGCGGTGCGACCTAGAGGAAAAAGTTTTAATACTTTCTGGCGCGGAATCGAAAGAGAAACAATATTGCCCGGGGCGAAAATTTTTGTTAATAAACAAATTTTTGCAACTTATTGTTAATTAAGCGATTTCCTAATTTCGGCGGGCGATCGAAATGTCGTATTCTTGTAGAGCATCGCAAGCCATGAAACTTTCGTCCCAAACGTTTTCCTCTACAACGCTTTCCTATACCGATAAAATCGAGAGAAAAAATCGTAAAGTATGAAAATTTTTCTAAGTCCTAGCGGCGTAGACCTTTACAAGAGTGTAGAGCCTCAACGGTGCGACTTAGAGGAAAAAGTGTATCTTTCTTTTTTACGCAGAATCGAAAAAGAAACAACATTGCACTGGGCGAAAAATTTCGTTAATAGGCCAATTTTGCGACTTATTGTTGATTAACCGATTTCGTAAGGACGGGCGGCAGTGGTGTTTCCGCCAAGACAGTAGAGCGGCAGCGGTGCGATCTAGTGGAAAAAGTTTTAATACTTTCTGGCGCGGAATCGAAAGAGAAACAATATTGCCCGGGGCGAAAATTTTTGTTAATAAACAAATTTTTGCAACTTATTGTTAATTAACCGATTTCCTAATTTCGGCGGGCGATCGAAATGTCGTATTCTTGTAGAGCATCGCAAACCATGAAACTTTCGTCCCAAACGTTTTCCTCTACAACGCTTTCCTATACCGATAAAATCGAGAGAAAAAATCGTAAAGTATGAAAATTTTTCTAAGTCCTAGCGGCGTAGACCTTTACAAGAGTGTGGAGCCTCAACGGTGCGACTTAGAGGAAAAAGTGTATCTTTCTTTTTTACGCAGAATCGAAAAAGAAACAACATTGCACTGGGCGAAAAATTTCGTTAATAGGCCAATTTTGCGACTTATTGTTGATTAACCGATTTCGTAAGGACGGGCGGCAGTGGTGTTTCCGCCAAGACAGTAGAGCGGCAGCGGTGCGACCTAGTGGAAAAAGTTTTAATACTTTCTGGCGCGGAATCGAAAGAGAAACAATATTGCCCGGGGCGAAAATTTTTGTTAATAAACAAATTTTTGCAACTTATTGTTAATTAAGCGATTTCCTAATTTCGGCGGGCGATCGAAATGTCGTATTCTTGTAGAGCATCGCAAGCCATGAAACTTTCGTCCCAAACGTTTTCCTCTACAACGCTTTCCTATACCGATAAAATCGAGAGAAAAAATCGTAAAGTATGAAAATTTTTCTAAGTCCTAGCGGCGTAGACCTTTACAAGAGTGTGGAGCCTCAACGGTGCGACTTAGAGGAAAAAGTGTATCTTTCTTTTTTACGCAGAATCGAAAAAGAAACAACATTGCACTGGGCGAAAAATTTCGTTAATAGGCCAATTTTGCGACTTATTGTTGATTAACCGATTTCGTAAGGACGGGCGGCAGTGGTGTTTCCGCCAAGACAGTAGAGCGGCAGCGGTGCGACCTAGAGGAAAAAGTTTTAATACTTTCTGGCGCGGAATCGAAAGAGAAACAATATTGCCCGGGGCGAAAATTTTTGTTAATAAACAAATTTTTGCAACTTATTGTTAATTAAGCGATTTCCTAATTTCGGCGGGCGATCGAAATGTCGTATTCTTGTAGAGCATCGCAAGCCATGAAACTTTCGTCCCAAACGTTTTCCTCTACAACGCTTTCCTATACCGATAAAATCGAGAGAAAAAATCGTAAAGTATGAAAATTTTTCTAAGTCCTAGCGGCGTAGACCTTTACAAGAGTGTGGAGCCTCAACGGTGCGACTTAGAGGAAAAAGTGTATCTTTCTTTTTTACGCAGAATCGAAAAAGAAACAACATTGCACTGGGCGAAAAATTTCGTTAATAGGCCAATTTTGCGACTTATTGTTGATTAACCGATTTCGTAAGGACGGGCGGCAGTGGTGTTTCCGCCAAGACAGTAGAGCGGCAGCGGTGCGACCTAGAGGAAAAAGTTTTAATACTTTCTGGCGCGGAATCGAAAGAGAAACAATATTGCCCGGGGCGAAAATTTTTGTTAATAAACAAATTTTTGCAACTTATTGTTAATTAAGCGATTTCCTAATTTCGGCGGGCGATCGAAATGTCGTATTCTTGTAGAGCATCGCAAGCCATGAAACTTTCGTCCCAAACGTTTTCCTCTACAACGCTTTCCTATACCGATAAAATCGAGAGAAAAAATCGTAAAGTATGAAAATTTTTCTAAGTCCTAGCGGCGTAGACCTTTACAAGAGTGTAGAGCCTCAACGGTGCGACTTAGAGGAAAAAGTGTATCTTTCTTTTTTACGCAGAATCGAAAAAGAAACAACATTGCACTGGGCGAAAAATTTCGTTAATAGGCCAATTTTGCGACTTATTGTTGATTAACCGATTTCGTAAGGACGGGCGGCAGTGGTGTTTCCGCCAAGACAGTAGAGCGGCAGCGGTGCGATCTAGTGGAAAAAGTTTTAATACTTTCTGGCGCGGAATCGAAAGAGAAACAATATTGCCCGGGGCGAAAATTTTTGTTAATAAACAAATTTTTGCAACTTATTGTTAATTAACCGATTTCCTAATTTCGGCGGGCGATCGAAATGTCGTATTCTTGTAGAGCATCGCAAACCATGAAACTTTCGTCCCAAACGTTTTCCTCTACAACGCTTTCCTATACCGATAAAATCGAGAGAAAAAATCGTAAAGTATGAAAATTTTTCTAAGTCCTAGCGGCGTAGACCTTTACAAGAGTGTGGAGCCTCAACGGTGCGACTTAGAGGAAAAAGTGTATCTTTCTTTTTTACGCAGAATCGAAAAAGAAACAACATTGCACTGGGCGAAAAATTTCGTTAATAGGCCAATTTTGCG
>CAXDIW010000032.1:12500-17500 GCA_963989415.1 Cerceris ruficornis | reverse complement strand
TGGCCTGCTTGGAGACCTGTTCGTTTCCTATCGAGATCATAACCCGCCGGAAGACGAAGTAATTCTTTATTACCTCGAAAACGTTCCGGGGGCAGTCTCTTTCCTTAAGGGACGCTAAAACAAGGGGCCACCATACATTGTCGAAGGCACCGGTAATATCAAAGAGCAACGCCACGCAGTATCTCGCCTCGTCGGCGGATACCATGCGGCGCAGCTCAACGATCGCGTCTTCCGTAGATTTTCCGGGGGTGAACCCGAATTGTCTATCGGAGACTTTTCCCGGCGCCAACGCCGTGCTGGTAATTCTACTCTTTAAGAGTTTTTCGAAGAGCTTTCCAATGACGGAGAGGAGGCAAATCGGTCTATATGATCGCGGATCCTTCTCGTCCTTGTCCTTGCCTTTCAGGAGGGCTCTCAGGGAGCCTACCTTCCAAGCGGAGGGAAAGACGCCCCACTGAAGGCACGCGTTGAAGAGCCGCAGTACCTGATCGGGAATTACTCTAATCGCCGCTTTGAGAACCCGGACTTCGATCTCGTCCGGTCCGGGCGCCTTGTCCTTATAGAACGTCTTCGTGGCAGCGGCCACCTCGACCTCCGTGAAAGGAGTCGCGTCTGCCGTGCTCGGCGGTGCCGATGAAGACAGCCTAACTACACGCTGGGATGGCGTGTCCTCGTCTTCCCGATCGTCTGGGACGTGGGCGTCCAAGAGGTAGCTGGCAGTTTCCTTAATACTCCTCGTGTTGGAACCGTCGTCTCGCCGGACCGTGCTGAGCACGGTCTGAAGCCGGACTTTCTCCGCCTGGTGCTTATAAACGAAGCCCCACGGCTCCGAGTTCCCGTGCGACGAGACGAAGTTCTGCCAGCTTTCGAGCTTCGCCCTTCTAACCTCCCTGCTATATTCCCGCAAAGAAGAGCGGTAAATACGCAGGTTTTCGAGGTGGGAGGGTTCGTCTCTACTCCTCTGCAGCGCGCGTCTTTTACGGTACACGGCCTTCTTTAAGTTCGTCAGTTTCGCTGTCCACCACGGGTTGGACTTCCTAAATTGCCGTTTACGGGGCATCGACGCTGTACTGGCGTCCGTAAGGACTTCAGTTAGCGTCTCCGCCATCGCCTCTACTTCCTCCACCGAGTTCAAGGCGCAGGGATCCAATCTCTCCCGCGAGAGCTCCGCGAGGGCGTCGGCGAATCGATCCCAGTCGGCCCGACGGGTGTCGAACCGGCCGGAAGCGAGGCGCCGACCATCTCGAGCGGTTTTCGGTACCCTGAGCCTCACATCAATGGAGTGATGGTCGCTATTGGTCCAGTCGCGCCTCACCTTCCATTCCCCGATGAATTGGGTGATGGGAGGCGATGCCAGGGTAACGTCGATGAAAGACGAACCTGTTACCGCCTCGTAGGTGGGACCTTGGCCGGGGACGTTGACCACCGTCATATCAAACGCCCGGATGAAATCCTCGAAGAGAGAACCTCTTTCGTCGGTGCTCTGGGGACCCCAGAGGGACGATCGGGCGTTTGCATCTACTCCTACTAAAAGTCTCTTCCCCCTCAGAGAATGGAACACCGCCTCGAGGTGTCTGAGGTGCTTCTCAATCTCGTCGCTGTACTGAAAATAGCACGAGACGGCGTAGAAAGAGAGGCTGGGCGCTTGCACTTCCGCCACGACGCAGTGGCTCGTGCTCAGCTGTGAGACGAGAAGAATCTGGACCGAGGGGTTCGCTACGGCTACCGCAGCCCACGGACGCAGTGAGCGTACGGCGGCGACCCTAATTCCAGAACCTAATCCGCAAAGACTGTATCTCGTGCCGAGCGCTCTGACGTATGGTTCCTGCAGGAGCAGGACGTCGAGGCGCTTCTCGGCCACGAGTTGGCGTACCTCGCCGCTTACTGCAGCTGAACGCCGCATATTCAGCTGCAGTATCCTAATTCCCGTGGTCGGGTTCGCGGTTTCGGTCGGCGGCGGCGGCGGCGGCTGCGCGGCGGGAGATGTCGCGAGAGAGCGCGGCGCGGTTGACGCGGTGGGATTCGCGGTGGGGTTCGCGGCGCGTGGCACGGACGGCGCGGTTACGACCGCGCGGGCGTGGGGATGCGTGAATCTACTTCCCTCAGGCGGAGCCGTCTCCGATCTGAGGGCCCTACCTACGCGTTCGCGAAAGTAGCGCATATTAGAGACAGCACGAGGGCCGTTACCTGGTGTAGACGCTGCAGCTGCTGCGTTGTCTCCGGATGGCGCTGCTGGAATTTGGGTGGCTGTATTATCCATACTGGATGAGGGCAGCTCTCCTCAGCAACGCCGCCGTGTACGACGGGCAGGTCCTGCTTGCGGCGCTGTGCTGGTGTGGACGGCGGGCCTTTCTGCAGTTAATGCAGCAGGCCTGCTTCTCTTTCTCCGGGCACTCGGCTGCTCGATGTCCGGTCTTGGTGCAATGCGTGCACGTATCCGCCTCCTGCTTGCAGAATTTGGCTATGTGCCCGTAAGACTGGCACTTGTAGCACCTAGTTGCCTCGAGATAGTCGCGCACAGGGCATGTTTTCCAGCCCAAGCAAAGCCGGTTCTTCGAAACAAGGCGCTCACGCAAGTCCGGCACCACTTCCACTACCCAGTCCACGACATCGCGGTCACGTTTCCCGGTTTTAAATATCGGAGATATTATATCCGCGACATTTCCGGCGGGGCGATCCAGGAAATTCTGCGCTACTACCGCGTCCGAAATTTCCGACGATTCCATTTCGCGCGGCACGTCGAAAATAATCACTCGCGGCCTATCCCCTACCGGTTTTGTCACGGTGAAGCCCGCGTCCTTCAACTTGGAGCTCTTGTAGAACACCTCCAGGTGTTTCTCACACGCGGTTTCCACTATCACTCCGTTGTCCCGCGCCCTCCTCACTGCTCTCACGGCGATCTTTTCGGCCGCGGGGTTTATCAAGGACATTAGAGCCCTCTTGGTCGCCTCGCAGCTATCTGCGGCCGCCGCCGTGGCCGGTCGGATGAGAACTTCCGCTCTCTTCGAGGCTTTTGCTGAAGCTTCGATGGCGGCCGCCGTTGTTGCCACCGCCCTGGTGGGCTTCCTCTGGGTGACCGCCGCTACCTTCAGTGCCGCAGCAAAGGATCGCACGGCGCCGCTGACGGGGACGTTCGAAGCGGCGGCGCCGGTGACAGGCCTGCTGTTGTTGGCCTCCTTGGCTGCGGCCGCCGGCCTCTTCCTTGGGGCCGCTTGGGGCTGCTGTTGGCCGCTCCTCTCCTCGAGGCGTCCTTCCAGGCGTCCGCATCTGAGCGTGAGGCTACCGATTACCTCACTGAGAATACTCACGCGTGCCAAGATATAGTTCGCCTGAGCCCTGGTGACGCCTCCCTGCTCTTCGAGGCAGAAGGAGGTAATCTCCTTCTGCGCCGCTGCTGCCGCTCTCCTTACACCCTCCAGGGTGTTCTCTCCTCCTTCCTTCTCTGCGGCGGTGGGACGGTCCTTCTCTTTCCCCGCTTCACCCCTGGCTGGCGATGCTAGCCGCGTTCGTTTAGCCGCAGAAATCGCTGACGGTGCCGGTGGTGGTGGCATCTCCTCCCGTTCCAGCTTCACTAGAACCACCTTCGGCTGCTGGCTCCTTGCCGTGGCCGTTACCACAGCGACCTCCTCCTCGGCGCTCTCTGCGCTTACCTCGCTGCAGGCGGATGCCGTGCTCCCTCGCGTTCGCTTGACGCCTTTCGCCGCTGGTGCAGACGTCGAGGATGCAGCGGCCACCACTTCCTTGCCGCTGTTGCGTCGTCCCCTCGTTACAGTCGTCCATTCCTCGCCGTCCGTTTCCATGGCTGACTCCTCCGTAGTCAGCCCCAGGTTGAGCGCCTTCCGCTCTGCCTCCTTCTTCTTCCTCCTCTCCTCCTTCTTCCGCCTCCGCTCAGCCGCCAGCTGCTCCTCGGCCGCTGCTTCCGCCGTTCGGACGTTCTCCTCCTTCTCGGAGTCCGCCGCCATGGCCCCCTCTCTCTCGCTCCCTCGGTCGGCCGTCCTCGGCTCCGTTTGGGGATGCTTGGCGGTCTCCGTCCTCGCTCGGCCGCTCCGCTCGGCCTCTCCCCTCCTCTCCGGCAGGTCGGCTGAACGCTCGGCTCTGCTCAGCTCCGCTCGGCTGCCGCCGCCGGCGCTCGGTCGCCTCGCTGCTCGGCCGCTCCACGTGGCCGCTCGACTAGGCCGCAGGTAAGGCGGCGCCGGTAGGCCCTCAGGCCGCCGCTAGACGTACAAGATGGCCGCCGGCCACACCCTGAAATCTGAAAAACTCAAGGAAATTCGTTATATCTTTTTAAGTATTCGATCGATTTTCACGATCGAACACTCAAAATGTTCCTCTCGTTGAGAGGAAGCAGGGGCCGCAAACTCTTTTCGAAATTCCTGCCCGAAAGGCAAGAAATTTCAACAAGAATATTTTTCCTCTACTTAGGCGTTAACCGCCTTTTAAAATACAATTTCCTGCTTCCTTTCAAAGGGAAACACGCTCTTCCGCTCTCTCAGTCACACAGCAACAGTAGTTGCTAAGATTTACGTAAATAAACGGCCTCGGCCGAATATTTCCGCAGATCCGCCCCTAAAGTCGCTTTTATGCGAGTGTTAGTACAGCGAGCAGTTCTCCTGCCACAGTAGCCAACACACACGCAGAAAATTCAGCTGTCACACAATAATCCTCAGCAAACTGAATTTAAAATGAAATATTCACAGAATACGTTAAAATATTCGTTAAATAAGACACTCTTAATATCAGCAAAACTGTCACTTCTCGCGCAAGGGTTAGCCGCAGGTATGGGTCTCAGGTAAACGGAGCGCTCCGCTCGGTACGTCCGTTCGCTTCGACTGTCAGGCCTCGACTAGAGATAGGGACAGCTTATTGTGAAGTCCATTCGTTCGAGACAAATGTAACTGTGCTTCCTCGCCGTATTAGGCATACGCTACAGATACCCATTTGCTCTACTTCTAGCGAATCGTTCGAAAAGCCAAGTACGTTCGAAGGAGCGGACCAGGGAA
>CAXDIW010000032.1:0-2500 GCA_963989415.1 Cerceris ruficornis | reverse complement strand
CGGAAGGGCTAATTAATAAATAATGCCAGGAAAAAATTTAATTTTTTTTAAAAATTTAAATTTTACGGCGAGTTGAAGTTAGGCTCAAAACTCAAAAAAATTATTTTTGGAAAACAAAATATAGATTCTCGTATAAGATCAAAATACCAACAACTTTTTATAAGGGTGTTTTTAATTTTACATTGTAGATTAGAAAATATTTAACAATAATTAGAGCGATAAAAATTTTTTTTAATCGCAGAAATTTTCTAAAACCACCAATCGACGGGGATGGGTATTTGAAGCAATTAATGTTATACACGTATACAAGCAAAACAAAATATTTATAAAGTTATTGTAGAATAACCGTTGCGTATGAAAATTTTTCTAAGTCCTAGCGGCGTAGACCTTTACAAGAGTGTGGAGCCTCAACGGTGCGACTTAGAGGAAAAAGTGTATCTTTCTTTTTTACGCAGAATCGAAAAAGAAACAACATTGCACTGGGCGAAAAATTTCGTTAATAGGCCAATTTTGCGACTTATTGTTGATTAACCGATTTCGTAAGGACGAGCGGCAGTGGTCTTCCCGCCAAGACAGTAGAGCGGCAGCGGTGCGACCTAGAGGAAAAAGTTTTAATACTTTCTGGCGCGGAATCGAAAGAGAAACAATATTGCCCGGGGCGAAAATTTTTGTTAATAAACAAATTTTTGCAACTTATTGTTAATTAACCGATTTCCTAATTTCGGCGGGCGATCGAAGTGTCGTATTCTTGTAGAGCATCGCAAGCCATGAAACTTTCGTCCCACACGTTTTCCTCTGCAACGCTTTCCTATACCGATAAAATCGAGAGAAAAAATCGTAAAGTATGAAAATTTTTCTAAGTCCTAGCGGCGTAGACCTTTACAAGAGTGTGGAGCCTCAACGGTGCGACTTAGAGGAAAAAGTGTATCTTTCTTTTTTACGCAGAATCGAAAAAGAAACAACATTGCACTGGGCGAAAAATTTCGTTAATAGGCCAATTTTGCGACTTATTGTTGATTAACCGATTTCGTAAGGACGGGCGGCAGTGGTGTTTCCGCCAAGACAGTAGAGCGGCAGCGGTGCGACCTAGAGGAAAAAGTTTTAATACTTTCTGGCGCGGAATCGAAAGAGAAACAATATTGCCCGGGGCGAAAATTTTTGTTAATAAACAAATTTTTGCAACTTATTGTTAATTAAGCGATTTCCTAATTTCGGCGGGCGATCGAAATGTCGTATTCTTGTAGAGCATCGCAAGCCATGAAACTTTCGTCCCAAACGTTTTCCTCTACAACGCTTTCCTATACCGATAAAATCGAGAGAAAAAATCGTAAAGTATGAAAATTTTTCTAAGTCCTAGCGGCGTAGACCTTTACAAGAGTGTGGAGCCTCAACGGTGCGACTTAGAGGAAAAAGTGTATCTTTCTTTTTTACGCAGAATCGAAAAAGAAACAACATTGCACTGGGCGAAAAATTTCGTTAATAGGCCAATTTTGCGACTTATTGTTGATTAACCGATTTCGTAAGGACGGGCGGCAGTGGTGTTTCCGCCAAGACAGTAGAGCGGCAGCGGTGCGACCTAGAGGAAAAAGTTTTAATACTTTCTGGCGCGGAATCGAAAGAGAAACAATATTGCCCGGGGCGAAAATTTTTGTTAATAAACAAATTTTTGCAACTTATTGTTAATTAAGCGATTTCCTAATTTCGGCGGGCGATCGAAATGTCGTATTCTTGTAGAGCATCGCAAGCCATGAAACTTTCGTCCCAAACGTTTTCCTCTACAACGCTTTCCTATACCGATAAAATCGAGAGAAAAAATCGTAAAGTATGAAAATTTTTCTAAGTCCTAGCGGCGTAGACCTTTACAAGAGTGTGGAGCCTCAACGGTGCGACTTAGAGGAAAAAGTGTATCTTTCTTTTTTACGCAGAATCGAAAAAGAAACAACATTGCACTGGGCGAAAAATTTCGTTAATAGGCCAATTTTGCGACTTATTGTTGATTAACCGATTTCGTAAGGACGAGCGGCAGTGGTGTTTCCGCCAAGACAGTAGAGCGGCAGCGGTGCGACCTAGAGGAAAAAGTTTTAATACTTTCTGGCGCGGAATCGAAAGAGAAACAATATTGCCCGGGGCGAAAATTTTTGTTAATAAACAAATTTTTGCAACTTATTGTTAATTAAGCGATTTCCTAATTTCGGCGGGCGATCGAAATGTCGTATTCTTGTAGAGCATCGCAAGCCATGAAACTTTCGTCCCAAACGTTTTCCTCTACAACGCTTTCCTATACCGATAAAATCGAGAGAAAAAATCGTAAAGTATGAAAATTTTTCTAAGTCCTAGCGGCGTAGACCTTTACAAGAGTGTGGAGCCTCAACGGTGCGACTTAGAGGAAAAAGTGTATCTTTCTTTTTTACGCAGAATCGAAAAAGAAACAACATTGCACTGGGCGAAAAATTTCGTTAATAGGCCAATTTTGCGACTTATTGTTGATTAACCGATTTCG
>CAXDIW010000031.1:0-93000 GCA_963989415.1 Cerceris ruficornis | reverse complement strand
TGTTTGGATGCTTTGAATATATGTTTCTTATATTATATAGAAGCAATATATGCAAATATTTCAACCGTCTACCTGTTCCATTCATTGTTCGACTTGTCGAAAATTACAAATAATTTCCGATAAAGGATTAACCATTGGGGCTCATTGTTCACTTAAACTTGAAGGACAAAAAATTGGCGAATTGTACTGTTTGGATGCTTTGCATATATGTTTCTTAGACTATATAGAAGCAATATATACAAAGATTTCAACCGTCTACGTGTTCCATTCATTGTTCTACTTGTAGAAAGTTACAATTAATTTCCGTTAAAGGATTAACATTGGGGCTCGTAGTTCACTTAAACTTGAAGAACAAAAAATTGGCGAATTGTACTGTTTGGATACTTTGCATATATGTTTCGTAGACTATATAGAAGCAATATATACAATGATTTCAACCGTCTACATGATCCATTCATTGTTCTACTCGTCGAAATTTACAAATAATTTCCTTTAAAGGATTAACAATTGGGCTCGTAGTTCACTTAAACTTGAAGAACAAAAAATTGGCGATTGTTACTGTTTAGATGCTTTGCATATATGTTTCTTAGATTATATAGAAGCAATATATACAAAGATTTCAACCGTCTACGTGTTCCAATCATTGTTCTACTTGTCGAAATTTACAAATAATTTCCTTTAAAGGATTAACAATGGGGCTCGTTGTTCACTTAAACTTGAAGAACAAAAAAATTGCGAATGGTACTGTTTGGATGCTTTGCAAATATGTTTCTTAGACTATATGGAAGCAATATATACAAAGATTTCAACCGTCTACGTGTTCCAGTCATTGTTCTACTTGTAGAAAGTTACAATTAATTTCCGTTAAAGGATTAACAATGGGGCTCGTAGTTCACTTAAACTTGAAGAACAAAAAATTCGTGAATTGTACTGTTTGGATGCTTTGCATATATGTTTCGGAGATTATAGAAGCAATATATGCAATGATTTCAACCGTCTACCTGATCCATTCATTGTTTTACTTGTCGAAATTTACAAATAATTTCCTTTAAAGGATTAACAATGCGGCTCGTTGTTCACTTAAACTTGAAGAACAAAAAATTGGCGAATGGTACTGTTTGGATGCTTTGCATATATGTTTCTTAGACTATATAGAAGCAATATATACATTGATTTCAACCATCTACCTGTTCCATTCATTGTTCTACTTGTCGCAAGTTACAAATAATTTCCGTTAAAGTATTAACAATGGGGCTCGTAGTTCACTTAAACTTGAAGATCAAATAATTGGCGGATTGTACTGTTTGGATGCTTTGCATATATGTTTCTTTGATTATATAGAAGCAATATATACAAAGATTTCAACCGTCTACGTGTTCCAATCATTGTTCTGCTTGTCGAAAGTTACAAATAATTTCCTTTAAAGGATTAACAATGGGGCTCGTAGTTCACTTAAACTTGAAGAACAAAAAATTGGCGAATTGTACTGTTTGGATGCTTTGCATATATGTTTCTTAGACTATTTAGAAGCAATATATAGAAAGATTTCACCCGTCTACCTGTACTCTTCATTGTTCTACTTGTAGAAAGTTACAAATAATTGCAATTTCATGATTATCAATGGGGCTCGCTGTTCACTTAAACTTGAAGATCAAAAAATTGGCGATAGTTACTGTTTAGATGCTTTGCATATAGGTTTCTTAGACTATATAGAAGAAACATATACAAAGATTTCAACCGTCTACCTATTCTATTCATTGTTCTACTTGTAGAAAGTTACAAATAATTTCCATTTCATGATTATCAATGGGGCTCGCTGTTCACTTAAACTTGAAGAACAAAAATTTGGCGAATGGTACTGTTTGGATGCTTTGCATATATGTTTCTTAGATTATATAGAAGCAATATATACAAAGATTTCAACCGTCTACCTGTACTATTCATTGTTCTACTTGTAGAAAGTTACAAATAATTTCCATTTCATGATTATCAATGGGGCTTGCTGTTCACTTAAACTTGAATATCAAAAAATTGGCGATTGTTACTGTTTAGATGCTTTGTATATAGGTTTCTTAGACTATATAGAAGCAATATATACAATGATTTCAACCGTCTACCTGTTCCATTCATTGTTCTACTTGTCGAAAGTTACAAATAATTTCCGTTAAGGGATTAACAATGGGGCTCGTAGTTCACTTAAACTTGAAGATCAAATAATTGGCGGATTGTACTGTTTGGATGCTTTGCATATATGTTTCTTTGATTATATAGAAGCAATATATACAAAGATTTCAACCGTCTACGTGTTCCAATCATTGTTCTGCTTGTCGAAAGTTACAAATAATTTCCTTTAAAGGATTAACAATGGGGCTCGTAGTTCACTTAAACTTGAAGAACAAAAAATTGGCGAATTGTACTGTTTGGATGCTTTGCATATATGTTTCTTAGACTATTTAGAAGCAATATATAGAAAGATTTCACCCGTCTACCTGTACTCTTCATTGTTCTACTTGTAGAAAGTTACAAATAATTGCAATTTCATGATTATCAATGGGGCTCGCTGTTCACTTAAACTTGAAGATCAAAAAATTGGCGATTGTTACTGTTTAGATGCTTTGCATATAGGTTTCTTAGACTATATAGAAGAAACATATACAAAGATTTCAACAGTCTACCTATTCTATTCATTGTTCTACTTGTAGAAAGTTACAAATAATTTCCATTTCATGATTATCAATGGGGCTCGCTGTTCACTTAAACTTGAAGAACAAAAATTTGGCGAATGGTACTGTTTGGATGCTTTGCATATATGTTTCTCAGATTATATAGAAGCAATATATACAAAGATTTCAACCGTCTACCTTTACTATTCATTGTTCTACTTGTAGAAAGTTACAAATAATTTCCATTTCATGATTATCAATGGGGCTTGCTGTTCACTTAAACTTGAATATCAAAAAATTGGCGATTGTTACTGTTTAGATGCTTTGTATATAGGTTTCTTAGACTATATAGAAGCAATATATACAATGATTTCAACCGTCTACCTGTTCCATTCATTGTTCTACTTGTCGAAAGTTACAAATAATTTCCGTTAAGGGATTAACAATGGGGATCGTAGTTTACTTAAACTTGAAGAACAAAAAATTGGCGAATTGTACTGTTTGGATGCTTTGCATATATGTTTCTTAGACTATATAGAAGCAATATATACAAAGATTTCAACAGTCTACCTGTTCCATTCATTGTTCTACTTGTCGAAATTTACAAATAATGTCCTTTGAAGGATTAACAATGGGGCTCGTAGTTCACTTAAACTTGAAGAACAAAAAATTGGCGAATGGTACTGTTTGGATGCTTTGCATATATGTTTCTTAGACTATATAGAAGCAATATATACATTGATTTCAACCGGCTACCTGTTCCATTCATTGTTCTACTTGTCGCAAGTTACAAATAATTTCCGTTAAGGGATTAACAATGGGGATCGTAGTTTACTTAAACTTGAAGAACAAAAAATTGGCGAATTGTACTGTTTGGATGCTTTGCATATATGTTTCTTAGGCTATATAGAAGCAATATATACAATGATTTCAACAGTCTACCTGTTCCATTCATTGTTCTACTTGTCGAAATTTACAAATAATGTCCTTTGAAGGATTAACAATGGGGCTCGTAGTTCACTTAAACTTGAAGAACAAAAAATTGGCGAATTGTACTGTTTGGATGCTTTGCATATATGTTTCTTAGACTATTTAGAAGCAATATATAGAAAGATTTCACCCGTCTACCTGTACTCTTCATTGTTCTACTTGTAGAAAGTTACAAATAATTGCAATTTCATGATTATCAATGGGGCTCGCTGTTCACTTAAACTTGAAGATCAAAAAATTGGCGATTGTTACTGTTTAGATGCTTTGCATATAGGTTTCTTAGACTATATAGAAGAAACATATACAAAGATTTCAACAGTCTACCTATTCTATTCATTGTTCTACTTGTAGAAAGTTACAAATAATTTCCATTTCATGATTATCAATGGGGCTCGCTGTTCACTTAAACTTGAAGAACAAAAATTTGGCGAATGGTACTGTTTGGATGCTTTGCATATATGTTTCTTAGATTATATAGAAGCAATATATACAAAGATTTCAACCGTCTACCTGTACTATTCATTGTTCTACTTGTAGAAAGTTACAAATAATTTCCATTTCATGATTATCAATGGGGCTTGCTGTTCACTTAAACTTGAATATCAAAAAATTGGCGATTGTTACTGTTTAGATGCTTTGTATATAGGTTTCTTAGACTATATAGAAGCAATATATACAATGATTTCAACCGTCTACCTGTTCCATTCATTGTTCTACTTGTCGAAAGTTACAAATAATTTCCGTTAAGGGATTAACAATGGGGATCGTAGTTTACTTAAACTTGAAGAACAAAAAATTGGCGAATTGTACTGTTTGGATGCTTTGCATATATGTTTCTTAGACTATATAGAAGCAATATATACAAAGATTTCAACAGTCTACCTGTTCCATTCATTGTTCTACTTGTCGAAATTTACAAATAATGTCCTTTGAAGGATTAACAATGGGGCTCGTAGTTCACTTAAACTTGAAGAACAAAAAATTGGCGAATGGTACTGTTTGGATGCTTTGCATATATGTTTCTTAGACTATATAGAAGCAATATATACATTGATTTCAACCGGCTACCTGTTCCATTCATTGTTCTACTTGTCGCAAGTTACAAATAATTTCCGTTAAGGGATTAACAATGGGGATCGTAGTTTACTTAAACTTGAAGAACAAAAAATTGGCGAATTGTACTGTTTGGATGCTTTGCATATATGTTTCTTAGGCTATATAGAAGCAATATATACAATGATTTCAACAGTCTACCTGTTCCATTCATTGTTCTACTTGTCGAAATTTACAAATAATGTCCTTTGAAGGATTAACAATGGGGCTCGTAGTTCACTTAAACTTGAAGAACAAAAAATTGACGAATGGTACTGTTTGGATGCTTTGCGTACATGTTTCTTAGACTATATGGAAGCAATATATACAAAGATTTCAACCGTCTACGTGTTCCAATCATTGTTCTACTTGTCGAAATTTACAAATAATTTCCTTTAAAGGATTAACAATGGGGCTCGTTGTTCACTTAAACTTGAAGAACAAAAAATTGCGAATGGTACTGTTTGGATGCTTTGCATATATGTTTCTTAGACTATATAGAAGCAATATATACATTGATTTCAACCATCTACCTGTTCCATTCATTGTTCTACTTGTCGCAAGTTACAAATAATTTCCGTTAAAGTATTAACAATGGGGCTCGTAGTTCACTTAAACTTGAAGATCAAATAATTGGCGGATTGTACTGTTTGGATGATCTGCAGATATGTTTCTTAGACTATATAGAAGCAATATATACAATGATTTCAACCGTCTACCTGTTCCATTCATTGTTCTACTTGTCGAAAGTTACAAATAATTTCCGTTAAGGGATTAACAATGGGGATCGTAGTTTACTTAAACTTGAAGAACAAAAAATTGGCGAATTGTACTGTTTGGATGCTTTGCATATATGTTTCTTAGACTATATAGAAGCAATATATACAATGATTTCAACAGTCTACCTGTTCCATTCATTGTTCTACTTGTCGAAATTTACAAATAATTTCCTTTAAAGGATTAACAATGGGGCTCGTTGTTCACTTAAACTTGAAGAACAAAAAAGTGGCGAATGGTACTATATGGATGCTTTGCATATATGTTTCTTAGACTATAAAGAAGCAATATATACATTGATTTCAACCGTCTACCTGTTCCATTCATTGTTCTACTTGTCACAAGTTACAAATAATTTCCGTTAAAGTATTAACAATGGGGCTCGTAGTTCACTTAAACTTGAAGATCAAATAATTGGCGAATTGTACTGTTTGGATGATTTGCATATATGTTTCGTAGACTATATAGAAGCAATATATACATTGATTTCAACCGGCTACCTGTTCCATTCATTGTTCTACTTGTCGAAATTTACAAATAATTTCCGTTAAAGTATTAACAATGGGGCTCGTAGTTCAGTTAAACTTGAAGATCAAATAATTGGCGAATTGTACTGTTTGGATGATTTGCATATATGTTTCTTAGACTATATAGAAGCAATATATACAAAGATTTCAACCGTCTACCTGTTCCATTCATTGATCTACTTGTCGAAAGTTACAAATAATTTCCGATAAAGGATTAACAATGGGTCTTATTGTTCACTTAAACTTGAAGAACAAAAAATTGGCGAATGGTACTGTTTGGATGCTTTGCGTACATGTTTCTTAGACTATATGGAAGCAATATATACAAAGATTTCAACCGTCTACGTGTTCCAATCATTGTTCTACTTGTCGAAATTTACAAATAATTTCCTTTAAAGGATTAACAATGGGGCTCGTAGTTCACTTAAACTTGAAGAACAAAAAATTGGCGAATTGTACTGTTTGGATGCTTTGCATATATATTTCTTAGACTATTTAGAAGTAATATATAGAAAGATTTCACCCGTCTACCTGTACTATTCATTGTTCTACTTGTAGAAAGTTACAAATAATTTCCATTTCAAGATTATCAATGGGGCTCGATGTTCACTTAAACTTGAAGATCAAAAAATTGGCGATTGTTACTGTTTAGATGCTTTGCATATAGGTTTCTTAGAATATATAGACGCAACATATACAAAGATTTCAACCGTCTACCTGTTCTATTCATTGTTCTACTTGTAGAAAGTTACAAATAATTTCCGTTTCATGATTACCAATGGGGCTCGTTGTTCACTTAAATTTGAAGAACAAAAAATTGGCGAATGGTTCTGTTTGGATGCTTTGCATATATGTTTCTTAGATTATATAGAAGCAATATATACAAAGATTTCAACCGTCTACGTGTTCCAATCATTGTTCTACTTGTCGAAATTTACAAATAATTTCCTTTAAAGGATTAACAATGGGGCTCGTTGTTCACTTAAACTTGAAGAACAAAAAATTGCGAATGGTTCTGTTTGGATGCTTTGCATATATGTTTCTTAGATTATATAGAAGCAATATATACAAAGATTTCAACCGTCTACGTGTTCCATTCATTGTTCTACTTGTCGCAAGTTACAAATAATTTCCGTTGAAGTATTAACAATGGGGCTCGTAGTTGACTTAAACTTGAAGATCAAATAATTGGCGGATTGTACTGTTTGGATGATCTGCAGATATGTTTCTTAGACTATATAGAAGCAATATATACAATGATTTCAACCGTCTACCTGTTCCATTCATTGTTCTACTTGTCGAAAGTTACAAATAATTTCCGTTAAGGGATTAACAATGGGGATCGTAGTTCACTTAAACTTGAAGATCAAATAATTGGCGAATTGTACTGTTTTGATGCTTTGCATATTTGTTTCGCAGACTATATAGGAGCAATATATACAATGATTTCAACCGTCTACATGATCCATTCATTGTTCTACTTGTCGAAATTTACAAATAATTTCCTTTAAAGGATTAACAATGGGGCTCGTAGTTCACTTAAACATGAAGATGAAATAATTGGCGAATTGTACTGTTTGGATGCTTTGCATATATGTTTCTTAGACTATATAGAAGCAATATATACAAAGATTTCAATCGTCTACCTGTTCCATTCATTGTTCTACTTGTCGAAAGCTACAAATAATTTCCGATAACGGATTAACCATTGGGGCTCATTGTTCACTTAAACTTGAAGAACAAAAAATTGGCGAATTGTACTGTTTGGATGCTTTACATATATGTTTCTTAGACTATATAGAAGCAATATATACAATGATTTCAACAGTCTACCTGTTCCATTCATTGTTCTACTTGTCGAAATTTACAAATAATTTCCTTTAAAGGATTAACAATGGGGCTCGTAGTTCACTTAAACTTGAAGAACAAAAAATTGGCGAATGGTACTGTTTGGATGCTTTGCGTACATGTTTCTTAGACTATATAGAAGCAATATATACAATGATTTCAACAGTCTACCTGTTCCATTCATTGTTCTACTTGTCGAAATTTACAAATAATGTCCTTTGAAGGATTAACAATGGGGCTCGTAGTTCACTTAAACTTGAAGAACAAAAAATTGACGAATGGTACTGTTTGGATGCTTTGCGTACATGTTTCTTAGACTATATGGAAGCAACATATACAAAGATTTCAACCGTCTACGTGTTCCAATCATTGTTCTACTTGTCGAAATTTACAAATAATTTCCTTTAAAGGATTAACAATGGGGCTCGTTGTTCACTTAAACTTGAAGAACAAAAAATTGCGAATGGTACTGTTTGGATGCTTTGCGTACATGTTTCTTAGATTATATGGAAACAATATATACAAAGATTTCAACCGTCTACGTGTTCCAATCATTGTTCTACTTGTCGAAATTTACAAATAATGTCCTTTGAAGGATTAACAATGGGGCTCGTAGTTTACTTAAACTTGAAGAACAAAAAATTGGCGAATGGTACTGTTTGGATGCTTTGCGTACATCTTTCTTACACTATATGGAAGCAATATATACAAAGATTTCAACCGTCTACGTGTTCCAATCATTGTTCTACTTGTCGAAATTTACAAATAATTTCCTTTAAAGGATTAACAATGGGGCTCGTAGTTCACTTAAACTTGAAGATCAAATAATTGGCGGATTGTACTGTTTGGTCGCTTTGCATATATGTTTCTTAGACTATATAGAAGCAATATATACAATGATTTCAACCGTCTACCTGTTCCATTCATTGTTCTACTTGTCGAAATTTACAAATAATGTCCTTTAAAGGATTAACAATGGGGCTCGTAGTTCACTTAAACTTGAAGAACAAAAAATTGACGAATGGTACTGTTTGGATGCTTTGCGTACATGTTTCTTAGACTATATGGAAGCAATATATACAAAGATTTCAACCGTCTACGTGTTCCAATCATTGTTCTACTTGTCGAAATTTACAAATAATTTCCTTTAAAGGATTAACAATGGGGCTCGTTGTTCACTTAAACTTGAAGAACAACAAATTGCGAATGGTACTGTTTGGATGCTTTGCGTACATGTTTCTTAGATTATATGGAAGCAATATATACAAAGATTTCAACCGTCTACGTGTTCCAATCATTGTTCTACTTGTCGAAATTTACAAATAATGTCCTTTGAAGGATTAACAATGGGGCTCGTAGTTTACTTAAAATTGAAGAACAAAAAATTGGCGAATGGTACTGTTTGGATGCTTTGCGTACATCTTTCTTACACTATATGGAAGCAATATATACAAAGATTTCAACCGTCTACGTGTTCCAATCATTGTTCTACTTGTCGAAATTTACAAATAATTTCCTTTAAAGGATTAACAATGGGGCTCGTAGTTCACTTAAACTTGAAGATCAAATAATTGGCGGATTGTACTGTTTGGACGCTTTGCATATATGTTTCTTAGACTATATAGAAGCAATATATACAATGATTTCAACCGTCTACCTGTTCCATTCATTGTTCTACTTGTCGAATGTTACAAATAATTTCCGTTAAGGGATTAACAATGGGGATCGTAGTTTACTTAAACTTGAAGAACAAAAAATTGGCGAATTGTACTGTTTGGATGCTTTGCATATATGTTTCTTAGACTATATAGAAGCAATATATACAAAGATTTCAACCGTCTACCTGTTCCATTCATTGTTCTACTTGTCGAAAGTTACAAATAATTTCCTTTAAAGGATTAACAATGGGGCTCATTGTTCACTTAAACTTGAAGAACAAAAAATTGGCGAATTGTACTGTTTGGATGCTTTGCATATATGTTTCTTAGACTATATAGAAGCAATATATACAATAATTACAACAGTCTACCTGTTCCATTCATTGTTCTACTTGTCGAAATTTACAAATAATTTCCTTTAAAGGATTAACAATGGGGCTCGTAGTTCACTTAAACTTCAAGAACAAAAAATTGGCGAATGGTACTGTTTGGATGCTTTGCATATATGTTTCTTAGATTATATAGAAGCAATATATACAAAGATTTCAACCGTCTACCTGTTCCATTCATTGTTCTACTTGTCGAAATTTACAAATAATTTCCTTTAAAGGATTAACAATGGGGCTCGTTGTTCACTTAAACTTGAAGAAAAATAAATTGGCGAATTGTACTGTTTGGATGCTTTGCATATATGCTTCTTAGACTATATAGAAGCAATATATACAAAGATTTCAACCGTCCACCTGTTCCATTCATTGTTCTACTTGTCGAAAGTTACAAATAATTTCCGATAAAGGATTAACAATGGGGCTCATTGTTCACTTAAACTTGAAGGACAAAAAATTGGAGAATGGTACTGTTTGGATTCTTTGCATATATATTTCTTAGACTATATGGAAGCAATATATACAAAGATTTCAACCGTCTACGTGTTCCAATCATTGTTCTACTTGTAGAAAGTTACAATTAATTTCCGTTAAAGGATTAACAATGGGGCTCGTAGTTCACTTAAACTTGAAGAACAAAAAATTGGCGAATGGTACTGTTTGGATGCTTTGCGTACATGTTTCTGAGACTATATGGAAGCAATATATACAAAGATTTCAACCGTCTACGTGTTCCAATCATTGTTCTACTTGTCGAAATTTACAAATAATTTCCTTTAAAGGATTAACAATGGGGCTCGTTGTTCACTTAAACTTGAAGAACAAAAAAGTGGCGAATGGTACTGTTTGGATGCTTTGCATATATGTTTCTTAGACTATATAGACGCAATATATACAAGGATTTCAACCGTCTACCTGTTCCATTCATTGTTCTACTTGTCGAAAGTTACAAATAATTACGGATAAAGGATTAACCATTGGGGCTCATTGTTCACTTAAACTGGGAGAACAAAAAATTGGCGAATTGTACTGTTTGGATGCTTTGCATATATGTTTCTTAGACTATATAGAAGCAATATATACAAAGATTACAAGCGTCTACCTGTTCCATTCATTGTTCTACTTGTCGCAAGTTACAAATAATTTCCGTTAAAGTATTAACAATGGGGCTCGTAGTTCACTTAAACTTGAAGATCAAATAATTGGCGAATTGTACTGTTTGGACGCTTTGCATATATGTTTCTTAGACTATATAGAAGCAATATATACAATGATTTCAACAGTCTACCTGTTCCATTCATTGTTCTACTTGTCGAAATTTACAAATAATTTCCTTTAAAGGATTAACAATGGGGCTCGTAGTTCACTTAAACTTGAAGAACAAAAAATTGGCGAATGGTACTGTTTGGATGCTTTGCATATATGTTTCTTAGATTATATAGAAGCAATATATACAAAGATTTCAACCGTCTACCTGTTCCATTCATTGTTCTACTTGTCGAAATTTACAAATAATTTCCTTTAAAGGATTAACAATGGGGCTCGTTGTTCACTTAAACTTGAAGAACAAAAAAGTGGCGAATGGTACTGTTTGGATGCTTTGCATATATGTTTCTTAGACTATATAGACGCAATATATACAAGGATTTCAACCGTCTACCTGTTCCATTCATTGTTCTACTTGTCGAAAGTTACAAATAATTACGGATAAAGGATTAACCATTGGGGCTCATTGTTCACTTAAACTGGGAGAACAAAAAATTGGCGAATTGTACTGTTTGGATGCTTTGCATATATGTTTCTTAGACTATATAGAAGCAATATATACAAAGATTTCAACCGTCTACGTGTTCCAATCATTGTTCTACTTGTCGAAATTTACAAATAATTTCCTTTAAAGGATTAACAATGGGGCTCGTTGTTCACTTAAACTTGAAGAACAATAAATTGGCGAATTATACTGTTTGGATGCTTTGCGTACATGTTTCTTAGACTATATGGAAGCAATATATAGAAAGATTTCATCCGTCTACGTGTTCCAAGCATTGTTCTACTTGTAGAAAGTTAGAATTAATTTCCGTTAAAGGATTAACAATGGGGCTCGTAGTTCACTTAAACTTGAAGAACAAAAAATTGGCGATTGTTACTGTTTAGATGCTTTGCATATATGTTTCTTAGATTATATAGAAGCAATATATACAAAGATGTCAACCGTCTACCTGTTCCATTCATTGTTCTACTTGTCGAAAATTACAAATAATTTCCGATAAAGGATTAACCATAGGGGCTCATTGTTCACTTAAACTTGAAGAACAAAAAATTGGCGAATGGTACAGTTTGGATGCTTTGCGTACATGTTTCTTAGACTATATGGAAGCAATATATACAAAGATTTCAACCGTCTACCTGTTCCATTCATTGTTCTACTTGTCGAAATTTACAAATAATTTCCTTTAAAGGATTAACAATGGGGCTCGTAGTTCACTTAAACTTGAAGAACAAAAAATTGGCGAATGGTACTGTTTGGATGCTTTGCATATATGTTTCTTACGTTATATAGAAGCAATATATACAAAGATTTCAACCGTCTACCTGTTCCATTCATTGTTCTACTTGTCGAAAGTTACAAATAATTTCCGATAAAGGATTAACCATTGGGGCTCCTTGTTCACTTAAACTTGAAGAACAAAAAATTGGCGAATGGTGCTGTTTGGATGCTTTGCGTACATGTTTCTTAGACTATATGGAAGCAATATATACAAAGATTTCAACAATCTACCTGTTCCATTCATTGTTCTACTTGTCGAAATTTACAAATAATTTCCTATAAAGGATTAACCATTGGGGCTCATAGTTCACTTAAACTTGAAAAACAAAAAATTGGCGAAAGGTACTGTTTGGATGCTTGCGTAGATGTTTCTTAGACTATATGGAAGCAATATATACAAAGATTTCAACTGTCTGCGTGTTCCAATCATTGTTCTACTTGTCGAAATTTACAAATAATTTCCTTTAAAGGATTAACAATGGGGCTCGTTGTTCACTTAAACTTGAAGAACAATAAATTGGCGAATTGTACTGTTTGGATGCTTTGCATATATGTTTCTTAGACTATATAGAAGCAATATATACGAAGAATTCAACCGTCTACCTGTTCCATTCATTGTTCTACTTGTCGAAAGTTACAAATAATTTCCGTTAAAGTATTAACAATGGGGCTCGTAGTTCACTTAAACTTGAAGATCAAATAATTGGCGAATTGTACTGTTTGGACGCTTTGCATATATGTTTCTTAGACTATATAGAAGCAATATATACAATGATTTCAACAGTCTACCTGTTCCATTCATTGTTCTACTTGTCGAAATTTACAAATAATTTCCTTTAAAGGATTAACAATGGGGCTCGTAGTTCACTTAAACTTGAAGAACAAAAAATTGGCGAATGGTACTGTTTGGATGCTTTGCATATATGTTTCTTAGATTATATAGAAGCAATATATACAAAGATTTCAACCGTCTACCTGTTCCATTCATTGTTCTACTTGTCGAAATTTACAAATAATTTCCTTTAAAGGATTAACAATGGGGCTCGTTGTTCACTTAAACTTGAAGAACAAAAAAGTGGCGAATGGTACTGTTTGGATGCTTTGCATATATGTTTCTTAGACTATATAGACGCAATATATACAAGGATTTCAACCGTCTACCTGTTCCATTCATTGTTCTACTTGTCGAAAGTTACAAATAATTACGGATAAAGGATTAACCATTGGGGCTCATTGTTCACTTAAACTGGGAGAACAAAAAATTGGCGAATTGTACTGTTTGGATGCTTTGCATATATGTTTCTTAGACTATATAGAAGCAATATATACAAAGATTTCAACCGTCTACGTGTTCCAATCATTGTTCTACTTGTCGAAATTTACAAATAATTTCCTTTAAAGGATTAACAATGGGGCTCGTTGTTCACTTAAACTTGAAGAACAATAAATTGGCGAATTATACTGTTTGGATGCTTTGCGTACATGTTTCTTAGACTATATGGAAGCAATATATAGAAAGATTTCATCCGTCTACGTGTTCCAAGCATTGTTCTACTTGTAGAAAGTTAGAATTAATTTCCGTTAAAGGATTAACAATGGGGCTCGTAGTTCACTTAAACTTGAAGAACAAAAAATTGGCGATTGTTACTGTTTAGATGCTTTGCATATATGTTTCTTAGATTATATAGAAGCAATATATACAAAGATGTCAACCGTCTACCTGTTCCATTCATTGTTCTACTTGTCGAAAATTACAAATAATTTCCGATAAAGGATTAACCATAGGGGCTCATTGTTCACTTAAACTTGAAGAACAAAAAATTGGCGAATGGTACAGTTTGGATGCTTTGCGTACATGTTTCTTAGACTATATGGAAGCAATATATACAAAGATTTCAACCGTCTACCTGTTCCATTCATTGTTCTACTTGTCGAAATTTACAAATAATTTCCTTTAAAGGATTAACAATGGGGCTCGTAGTTCACTTAAACTTGAAGAACAAAAAATTGGCGAATGGTACTGTTTGGATGCTTTGCATATATGTTTCTTACGTTATATAGAAGCAATATATACAAAGATTTCAACCGTCTACCTGTTCCATTCATTGTTCTACTTGTCGAAAGTTACAAATAATTTCCGATAAAGGATTAACCATTGGGGCTCCTTGTTCACTTAAACTTGAAGAACAAAAAATTGGCGAATGGTGCTGTTTGGATGCTTTGCGTACATGTTTCTTAGACTATATGGAAGCAATATATACAAAGATTTCAACAATCTACCTGTTCCATTCATTGTTCTACTTGTCGAAATTTACAAATAATTTCCTATAAAGGATTAACCATTGGGGCTCATAGTTCACTTAAACTTGAAAAACAAAAAATTGGCGAAAGGTACTGTTTGGATGCTTGCGTAGATGTTTCTTAGACTATATGGAAGCAATATATACAAAGATTTCAACTGTCTGCGTGTTCCAATCATTGTTCTACTTGTCGAAATTTACAAATAATTTCCTTTAAAGGATTAACAATGGGGCTCGTTGTTCACTTAAACTTGAAGAACAATAAATTGGCGAATTGTACTGTTTGGATGCTTTGCATATATGTTTCTTAGACTATATAGAAGCAATATATACGAAGAATTCAACCGTCTACCTGTTCCATTCATTGTTCTACTTGTCGAAAGTTACAAATAATTTCCGTTAAAGTATTAACAATGGGGCTCGTAGTTCACTTAAACTTGAAGATCAAATAATTGGCGAATTGTACTGTTTGGACGCTTTGCATATATGTTTCTTAGACTATATAGAAGCAATATATACAATGATTTCAACAGTCTACCTGTTCCATTCATTGTTCTACTTGTCGAAATTTACAAATAATTTCCTTTAAAGGATTAACAATGGGGCTCGTAGTTCACTTAAACTTGAAGAACAAAAAATTGGCGAATGGTACTGTTTGGATGCTTTGCGTACATGTTTCTTAGACTATATGGAAGCAATATATACAAAGATTTCTACCGTCTACCTGTTCCATTCATTGTTCTACTTGTCGAAATTTACAAATAATTTCCTTTAAAGGATTAACAATGGGGCTCGTAGTTCACTTAAACTTGAAGAACAAAAAATTGGCGAATGGTACTGTTTGGATGCTTTGCATATATGTTTCTTACGTTATATAGAAGCAATATATACAAAGATTTCAACCGTCTACCTGTTCCATTCATTGTTCTACTTGTCGAAAATTACAAATAATTTCCGATAAAGGATTAACCATTGGGGCTCATTGTTCACTTAAACTTGAAGAACAAAAAATTGGCGAATGGTACTGTTTGGATGCTTTGCGTACATGTTTCTTAGACTATATGGAAGCATAAATATATACAAAGATTTCAACCGTCTACCTGTTCCATTCATTGTTCTACTTGTCGAAATTTACAAATAATTTCCTTTAAAGGATTAACAATGGGGCTCGTAGTTCACTTAAACTTGAAGAACAAAAAATTGGCGAATGGTACTGTTTGGATGCTTTGCATATATGTTTCTTACGTTATATAGAAGCAATATATACAAAGATTTCAACCGTCTACCTGTTCCATTCATTGTTCTACTTGTCGAAAGTTACAAATAATTTCCGATAAAGGATTAACCATTGGGGCTCATTGTTCACTTAAACTGGGAGAACAAAAAATTGGCGAATTGTACTGTTTGGATGCTTTGCATATATGTTTCTTAGACTATATAGAAGCAATATATACAAAGATTTCAAGCGTCTACCTGTTCCATTCATTGTTCTACTTGTCGAAATTTACAAATAATTTCCTTTAAAGGATTAACAATGGGGCTCGTAGTTCACTTAAACTTGAAGAACAAAAAATTGGCGAATGGTACTGTTTGGATGCTTGCGTAGATGTTTCTTAGACTATATGGAAGCAATATATACAAAGATTTCATCCGTCTACGTGTTCCAAGCATTGTTCTACTTGTAGAAAGTTAGAATTAATTTCCGTTAAAGGATTAACAATGGGGCTCGTAGTTCACTTAATCTTGAAGAACAAAAAATTGGCGATTGTTACTGTTTAGATGCTTTGCATATATGTTTCTTAGATTATATAGAAGCAATATATACAAAGATGTCAACCGTCTACCTGTTCCATTCATTGTTCTACTTGTCGAAAAGTACAAATAATTTCCGATAAAGGATTAACCATTGGGGCTCATTGTTCACTTAAACTTTAAGAACAAAAAATTGGCGAATGGTACTGTTTGGATGCTTGCGTAGATGTTTCTTAGACTATATGGAAGCAATATATACAAAGATTTCAACCGTCTACGTGTTCCAATCATTGTTCTACTTGTCGAAATTTACAAATAATTTCCTTTAAAGGATTAACAATGGGGCTCGTTGTTCACTTAAACTTGAAGAACAATAAATTGGCGAATTGTACTGTTTGGATGCTTTGCGTACATGTTTCTTAGACTATATGGAAGCAATATATAGAAAGATTTCATCCGTCTACGTGTTCCAAGCATTGTTCTACTTGTAGAAAGTTAGAATTAATTTCCGTTAAAGGATTAACAATGGGGCTCGTAGTTCACTTAAACTTGAAGAACAAAAAATTGGCGATTGTTACTGTTTAGATGCTTTGCATATATGTTTCTTAGATTATATAGAAGCAATATATACAAAGATGTCAACCGTCTACCTGTTCCATTCATTGTTCTACTTGTCGAAAATTACAAATAATTTCCGATAAAGGATTAACCATTGGGGCTCATTGTTCACTTAAACTTGAAGAACAAAAAATTGGCGAATGGTACAGTTTGGATGCTTTGCGTACATGTTTCTTAGACTATATGGAAGCAATATATACAAAGATTTCAACCGTCTACCTGTTCCATTCATTGTTCTACTTGTCGAAATTTACAAATAATTTCCTTTAAAGGATTAACAATGGGGCTCGTAGTTCACTTAAACTTGAAGAACAAAAAATTGGCGAATGGTACTGTTTGGATGCTTTGCATATATGTTTCTTACGTTATATAGAAGCAATATATACAAAGATTTCAACCGTCTACCTGTTCCATTCATTGTTCTACTTGTCGAAAGTTACAAATAATTTCCGATAAAGGATTAACCATTGGGGCTCCTTGTTCACTTAAACTTGAAGAACAAAAAATTGGCGAATGGTACTGTTTGGATGCTTTGCGTACATGTTTCTTAGACTATATGGAAGCAATATATACAAAGATTTCAACCGTCTACCTGTTCCATTCATTGTTCTACTTGTCGAAATTTACAAATAATTTCCTATAAAGGATTAACCATTGGGGCTCATAGTTCACTTAAACTTGAAAAACAAAAAATTGGCGAAAGGTACTGTTTGGATGCTTGCGTAGATGTTTCTTAGACTATATGGAAGCAATATATACAAAGATTTCAACTGTCTGCGTGTTCCAATCATTGTTCTACTTGTCGAAATTTACAAATAATTTCCTTTAAAGGATTAACAATGGGGCTCGTTGTTCACTTAAACTTGAAGAACAATAAATTGGCGAATTGTACTGTTTGGATGCTTTGCATATATGTTTCTTAGACTATATAGAAGCAATATATACGAAGAATTCAACCGTCTACCTGTTCCATTCATTGTTCTACTTGTCGAAAGTTACAAATAATTTCCGATAAAGGATTAACCATTGGGGCTCATTGTTCACTTAAACTTGAAAAACAAAAAATTGGCGAATGGTACTGTTTGGATGCTTTGCATATATGTTTCTTAGACTTTATAGAAGCAATATATACATTGATTTCAACCGTCTACCTGTTCCATTCATTGTTCTACTTGTCGAAATTTACAAATAATTTCCTATAAAGGATTAACAATGGGGCTCGTAGTTCACTTAAACTTGAAGAACAAAAAATTGCCGAATGGTACTGTTTGGATGCTTTGCATATATGTTTCTTAGACTATATAGAAGCAATATATACATTGATTTCAACCGGCTACCTGTTCCATTCATTGTTCTACTTGTCGCAAGTTACAAATAATTTCCGTTAAAGTATTAACAATGGGGCTCGTAGTTCACTTAAACTTGAAGATCAAATAATTGGCGAATTGTACTGTTTGGACGCTTTGCATATATGTTTCTTAGACTATATAGAAGCAATATATACAATGATTTCAACGGTCTAACTGTTCCATTCATTGTTCTACTTGTCGAAATTTACAAATAATTTCCTTTAAAGGATTAACAATGGGGCTCGTAGTTCACTTAAACTTGAAGAACAAAAAATTGGCGAATGGTACTGTTTGGATGCTTTGCGTACATGTTTCTTAGACTATATGGAAGCAATATATACAAAGATTACTACCGTCTACCTGTTCCATTCATTGTTCTACTTGTCGAAATTTACAAATAATTTCCTTTAAAGGATTAACAATGGGGCTCGTAGTTCACTTAAACTTGAAGAACAAAAAATTGGCGAATGGTACTGTTTGGATGCTTTGCATATATGTTTCTTACGTTATATAGAAGCAATATATACAAAGATTTCAACCGTCTACCTGTTCCATTCATTGTTCTACTTGTAGAAAGTTACAAATAATTTCCATTTCATGATTATCAATGGGGCTCGCTGTTCACTTAAACTTGAAGATCAAAAAATTGGCGAATGGTACTGTTTGGATGCTTTGCGTACATGTTTCTTAGACTATATGGAAGCAATATATACATTGATTTCAACCGTCTACCTGTTCCATTCATTGTTCTACTTGTCGAAATTTGCAAATAATTTCCTTTAAAGGATTAACAATGGGGCTCGTAGTTCACTTAAACTTGAAGAACAAAAAATTGGCGAAGAGTACTGTTTGGATGCTTTGCATATAGGTTTCTTGGACTATATAGAAGCAATATATACAAAGATTTCAACCGTCTACCTGTTCCATTCATTGTTCTACTTGTCGAAAGTTACAAATAATTTCCGATAAAGGATTAACAATGGGGCTCATTGTTCACTTAAACTTGAAGGACAAAAAATTGGCGAATTGTACTGTTTGGATGCTTTGCATATATGTTTCTTAGTCTATATGGAAGCAATATATACAAAGATTTCAGCCGTCTACGTGTTCCAATCATTGTTCTACTTGTAGAAAGTTACAATTAATTTCCGTTAAAGGATTAACAATGGGGCTGGTAGTTCACTTAAACTTGAAGAACAAAAAAATGGCGAATTGTACTATTTGGATGCTTTGCATATATGTTCCTTAGACTATTTAGAAGCAATATATAGAAAGATTTCACCCGTTTACCTGTACTATTCATTGTTCTACTTGTAGAAAGTTACAAATAATTTCCATTTCATGATTATCAATGGGGCTCGCTGTTCACTTAAACTTGAAGATCAAACAATTGGCGATTGTTACTGTTTAGATGCTTTGCATATAGGTTTCTTAGACTATATAGAAGCAATATATACATTGATTTCAACCGTCTACCTGTTCCTTTCATTGTTCTACTTGTCGAAAGTTACAAATAATTTCCGATAAAGGATTAACAATGGGGCTCGTTGTTCACTTAAACTTGAAGAACAATAAATTGGCGAATTGTACTGTTTGGATGCTTTGCGTATATGTTTATTAGACTATATAGAAGCAATATATACAAAGATTTCAACCGTCTACCTGTTCGATTCAGTGTTCTACTTGTCGAAAGTAACAAATAATTTCCTTTAAAGGATTAACAATGGGGCTCATTGCTCACTTAAACTTGAAGAACAAAAAATTGGCGAATTGTACTGTTTGGATGCTTTGCATATATGTTTCTTAGACTATATAGAAGCAATATATACAAAGATTTCAACCGTCTACCTGTTCCATTCATTGTTCTACTTGTCGAAAGTTACAAATAATTTCCTTTAAAGGATTAAGTATGGGGCTCATAGTTCACTTAAACTTGAAGAACAAAAAATTGGCGAATGGTACTGTTTGGATGCTTTGCATATATGTTTCTTAGACTATATAGAGGCAATATATACAAAGATTTCAAAAGTCTACCTTTTCCATTCATTGTTCTACTTGTCGAAAGTTACAAATAATTTCCTTTAAAGGATTTACAATGGGGCTCATTGTTCACTTAAACTTGAAGAACAAAAAATTGGCGAATTGTACTGTTTGGATGCTTTGCATATATGTTTCTTAGACTATATAGAAGCAATATATACAATGATTTCAACAGTCTACCTGTTCCATTCATTGTTCTACTTGTCGAAATTTACAAATAATTTCCTTTAAAGGATTAACAATGGGGCTCGCAGTTCACTTAAACTTGAAGAACAAAAAATTGGCGAATGGTACTGTTTGGATGCTTTGCATATATGTTTCTTAGACTATATAGAAGCAATATATACAAAGATTTCAACCGTCTACCTGTTCCATTCATTGTTCTACTTGTCGAAAGTTACAAATAATTTCCGATAAAGGATTAACAATGGGGCTCATTGTTCACTTAAACTTGAAGGACAAAAAATTGGCGAATGGTACTGTTTGGATGCTTTGCGTACATGTTCCTTAGACTATATGGAAGCAATATATACAAGGATTTCAACCGTCTACCTGTTCCATTCATTGTTCTACTTGTCGAAAGTTACAAATAATTACCGATAAAGGATTAACCATTGGGGCTCATTGTTCACTTAAACTTGAAGAACAAAAAATTGGCGAATTGTACTGTTTGGATGCTTTGCATATATGTTTCTTAGACTATATAGAAGCAATATATACAAAGATTTCAACCGTCTACCTGTTCCATTCATTGTTCTACTTGTCGAAAGTTACAAATAATTTCCTTTAAAGGATTAACAATGGGGCTCATTGTTCACTTAAACTTGAAGAACAAAAAATTGGCGAATTGTACTGTTTGGATGCTTTGCATATATGTTTCTTAGACTATATAGAAGCAATATATACAATGATTTCAACAGTCTACCTGTTCCATTCATTGTTCTACTTGTCGAAATTTACAAATAATTTCCTTTAAAGGATTAACAATGGGGCTCGCAGTTCACTTAAACTTGAAGAACAAAAAATTGGCGAATGGTACTGTTTGGATGCTTTGCATATACGTTTCTTAGACTATATAGAAGCAATATATACAAAGATTTCAAAAGTCTACCTGTTCGATTCAGTGTTCTACTTGTCGAAAGTAACAAATAATTTCCTTTAAAGGATTAACAATGGGGCTCATTGCTCACTTAAACTTGAAGAACAAAAAATTGGCGAATTGTACTGTTTGGATGCTTTGCATATATGTTTCTTAGACTATATAGAAGCAATATATACAAAGATTTCAACCGTCTACCTGTTCCATTCATTGTTCTACTTGTCGAAAGTTACAAATAATTTCCTTTAAAGGATTAAGTATGGGGCTCATAGTTCACTTAAACTTGAAGAACAAAAAATTGGCGAATGGTACTGTTTGGATGCTTTGCATATATGTTTCTTAGACTATATAGAGGCAATATATACAAAGATTTCAAAAGTCTACCTTTTCCATTCATTGTTCTACTTGTCGAAAGTTACAAATAATTTCCTTTAAAGGATTTACAATGGGGCTCATTGTTCACTTAAACTTGAAGAACAAAAAATTGGCGAATTGTACTGTTTGGATGCTTTGCATATATGTTTCTTAGACTATATAGAAGCAATATATACAATGATTTCAACAGTCTACCTGTTCCATTCATTGTTCTACTTGTCGAAATTTACAAATAATTTCCTTTAAAGGATTAACAATGGGGCTCGCAGTTCACTTAAACTTGAAGAACAAAAAATTGGCGAATGGTACTGTTTGGATGCTTTGCATATATGTTTCTTAGACTATATAGAAGCAATATATACAAAGATTTCAACCGTCTACCTGTTCCATTCATTGTTCTACTTGTCGAAAGTTACAAATAATTTCCGATAAAGGATTAACAATGGGGCTCATTGTTCACTTAAACTTGAAGGACAAAAAATTGGCGAATGGTACTGTTTGGATGCTTTGCGTACATGTTCCTTAGACTATATGGAAGCAATATATACAAGGATTTCAACCGTCTACCTGTTCCATTCATTGTTCTACTTGTCGAAAGTTACAAATAATTACCGATAAAGGATTAACCATTGGGGCTCATTGTTCACTTAAACTTGAAGAACAAAAAATTGGCGAATTGTACTGTTTGGATGCTTTGCATATATGTTTCTTAGACTATATAGAAGCAATATATACAAAGATTTCAACCGTCTACCTGTTCCATTCATTGTTCTACTTGTCGAAAGTTACAAATAATTTCCGTTAAAGTATTAACAATGGGGCTCGTAGTTCACTTAAACTTGAAGATCAAATAATTGGCGAATTGTACTGTTTGGACGCTTTGCATATATGTTTCTTAGACTATATAGAAGCAATATATACAATGATTTCAACAGTCTACCTGTTCCATTCATTGTTCTACTTGTCGAAATTTACAAATAATTTCCTTTAAAGGATTAACAATGGGGCTCGTAGTTCACTTAAACTTGAAGAACAAAAAATTGGCGAATGGTACTGTTTGGATGCTTTGCATATATGTTTCTTAGATTATATAGAAGCAATATATACAAAGATTTCAACCGTCTACCTGTTCCATTCATTGTTCTACTTGTCGAAATTTACAAATAATTTCCTTTAAAGGATTAACAATGGGGCTCGTTGTTCACTTAAACTTGAAGAACAAAAAAGTGGCGAATGGTACTGTTTGGATGCTTTGCATATATGTTTCTTAGACTATATAGACGCAATATATACAAGGATTTCAACCGTCTACCTGTTCCATTCATTGTTCTACTTGTCGAAAGTTACAAATAATTACGGATAAAGGATTAACCATTGGGGCTCATTGTTCACTTAAACTGGGAGAACAAAAAATTGGCGAATTGTACTGTTTGGATGCTTTGCATATATGTTTCTTAGACTATATAGAAGCAATATATACAAAGATTTCAACCGTCTACGTGTTCCAATCATTGTTCTACTTGTCGAAATTTACAAATAATTTCCTTTAAAGGATTAACAATGGGGCTCGTTGTTCACTTAAACTTGAAGAACAATAAATTGGCGAATTATACTGTTTGGATGCTTTGCGTACATGTTTCTTAGACTATATGGAAGCAATATATAGAAAGATTTCATCCGTCTACGTGTTCCAAGCATTGTTCTACTTGTAGAAAGTTAGAATTAATTTCCGTTAAAGGATTAACAATGGGGCTCGTAGTTCACTTAAACTTGAAGAACAAAAAATTGGCGATTGTTACTGTTTAGATGCTTTGCATATATGTTTCTTAGATTATATAGAAGCAATATATACAAAGATGTCAACCGTCTACCTGTTCCATTCATTGTTCTACTTGTCGAAAATTACAAATAATTTCCGATAAAGGATTAACCATAGGGGCTCATTGTTCACTTAAACTTGAAGAACAAAAAATTGGCGAATGGTACAGTTTGGATGCTTTGCGTACATGTTTCTTAGACTATATGGAAGCAATATATACAAAGATTTCAACCGTCTACCTGTTCCATTCATTGTTCTACTTGTCGAAATTTACAAATAATTTCCTTTAAAGGATTAACAATGGGGCTCGTAGTTCACTTAAACTTGAAGAACAAAAAATTGGCGAATGGTACTGTTTGGATGCTTTGCATATATGTTTCTTACGTTATATAGAAGCAATATATACAAAGATTTCAACCGTCTACCTGTTCCATTCATTGTTCTACTTGTCGAAAGTTACAAATAATTTCCGATAAAGGATTAACCATTGGGGCTCCTTGTTCACTTAAACTTGAAGAACAAAAAATTGGCGAATGGTGCTGTTTGGATGCTTTGCGTACATGTTTCTTAGACTATATGGAAGCAATATATACAAAGATTTCAACAATCTACCTGTTCCATTCATTGTTCTACTTGTCGAAATTTACAAATAATTTCCTATAAAGGATTAACCATTGGGGCTCATAGTTCACTTAAACTTGAAAAACAAAAAATTGGCGAAAGGTACTGTTTGGATGCTTGCGTAGATGTTTCTTAGACTATATGGAAGCAATATATACAAAGATTTCAACTGTCTGCGTGTTCCAATCATTGTTCTACTTGTCGAAATTTACAAATAATTTCCTTTAAAGGATTAACAATGGGGCTCGTTGTTCACTTAAACTTGAAGAACAATAAATTGGCGAATTGTACTGTTTGGATGCTTTGCATATATGTTTCTTAGACTATATAGAAGCAATATATACGAAGAATTCAACCGTCTACCTGTTCCATTCATTGTTCTACTTGTCGAAAGTTACAAATAATTTCCGTTAAAGTATTAACAATGGGGCTCGTAGTTCACTTAAACTTGAAGATCAAATAATTGGCGAATTGTACTGTTTGGACGCTTTGCATATATGTTTCTTAGACTATATAGAAGCAATATATACAATGATTTCAACAGTCTACCTGTTCCATTCATTGTTCTACTTGTCGAAATTTACAAATAATTTCCTTTAAAGGATTAACAATGGGGCTCGTAGTTCACTTAAACTTGAAGAACAAAAAATTGGCGAATGGTACTGTTTGGATGCTTTGCGTACATGTTTCTTAGACTATATGGAAGCAATATATACAAAGATTTCTACCGTCTACCTGTTCCATTCATTGTTCTACTTGTCGAAATTTACAAATAATTTCCTTTAAAGGATTAACAATGGGGCTCGTAGTTCACTTAAACTTGAAGAACAAAAAATTGGCGAATGGTACTGTTTGGATGCTTTGCATATATGTTTCTTACGTTATATAGAAGCAATATATACAAAGATTTCAACCGTCTACCTGTTCCATTCATTGTTCTACTTGTCGAAAATTACAAATAATTTCCGATAAAGGATTAACCATTGGGGCTCATTGTTCACTTAAACTTGAAGAACAAAAAATTGGCGAATGGTACTGTTTGGATGCTTTGCGTACATGTTTCTTAGACTATATGGAAGCATAAATATATACAAAGATTTCAACCGTCTACCTGTTCCATTCATTGTTCTACTTGTCGAAATTTACAAATAATTTCCTTTAAAGGATTAACAATGGGGCTCGTAGTTCACTTAAACTTGAAGAACAAAAAATTGGCGAATGGTACTGTTTGGATGCTTTGCATATATGTTTCTTACGTTATATAGAAGCAATATATACAAAGATTTCAACCGTCTACCTGTTCCATTCATTGTTCTACTTGTCGAAAGTTACAAATAATTTCCGATAAAGGATTAACCATTGGGGCTCATTGTTCACTTAAACTGGGAGAACAAAAAATTGGCGAATTGTACTGTTTGGATGCTTTGCATATATGTTTCTTAGACTATATAGAAGCAATATATACAAAGATTTCAAGCGTCTACCTGTTCCATTCATTGTTCTACTTGTCGAAATTTACAAATAATTTCCTTTAAAGGATTAACAATGGGGCTCGTAGTTCACTTAAACTTGAAGAACAAAAAATTGGCGAATGGTACTGTTTGGATGCTTGCGTAGATGTTTCTTAGACTATATGGAAGCAATATATACAAAGATTTCATCCGTCTACGTGTTCCAAGCATTGTTCTACTTGTAGAAAGTTAGAATTAATTTCCGTTAAAGGATTAACAATGGGGCTCGTAGTTCACTTAAACTTGAAGAACAAAAAATTGGCGAATGGTACTGTTTGGATGCTTTGCATATATGTTTCTTACGTTATATAGAAGCAATATATACAAAGATTTCAACCGTCTACCTGTTCCATTCATTGTTCTACTTGTCGAAAATTACAAATAATTTCCGATAAAGGATTAACCATTGGGGCTCATTGTTCACTTAAACTTGAAGAACAAAAAATTGGCGAATGGTACTGTTTGGATGCTTTGCGTACATGTTTCTTAGACTATATGGAAGCATAAATATATACAAAGATTTCAACCGTCTACCTGTTCCATTCATTGTTCTACTTGTCGAAATTTACAAATAATTTCCTTTAAAGGATTAACAATGGGGCTCGTAGTTCACTTAAACTTGAAGAACAAAAAATTGGCGAATGGTACTGTTTGGATGCTTTGCATATATGTTTCTTACGTTATATAGAAGCAATATATACAAAGATTTCAACCGTCTACCTGTTCCATTCATTGTTCTACTTGTCGAAAGTTACAAATAATTTCCGATAAAGGATTAACCATTGGGGCTCATTGTTCACTTAAACTGGGAGAACAAAAAATTGGCGAATTGTACTGTTTGGATGCTTTGCATATATGTTTCTTAGACTATATAGAAGCAATATATACAAAGATTTCAAGCGTCTACCTGTTCCATTCATTGTTCTACTTGTCGAAATTTACAAATAATTTCCTTTAAAGGATTAACAATGGGGCTCGTAGTTCACTTAAACTTGAAGAACAAAAAATTGGCGAATGGTACTGTTTGGATGCTTGCGTAGATGTTTCTTAGACTATATGGAAGCAATATATACAAAGATTTCATCCGTCTACGTGTTCCAAGCATTGTTCTACTTGTAGAAAGTTAGAATTAATTTCCGTTAAAGGATTAACAATGGGGCTCGTAGTTCACTTAATCTTGAAGAACAAAAAATTGGCGATTGTTACTGTTTAGATGCTTTGCATATATGTTTCTTAGATTATATAGAAGCAATATATACAAAGATGTCAACCGTCTACCTGTTCCATTCATTGTTCTACTTGTCGAAAAGTACAAATAATTTCCGATAAAGGATTAACCATTGGGGCTCATTGTTCACTTAAACTTTAAGAACAAAAAATTGGCGAATGGTACTGTTTGGATGCTTGCGTAGATGTTTCTTAGACTATATGGAAGCAATATATACAAAGATTTCAACCGTCTACGTGTTCCAATCATTGTTCTACTTGTCGAAATTTACAAATAATTTCCTTTAAAGGATTAACAATGGGGCTCGTTGTTCACTTAAACTTGAAGAACAATAAATTGGCGAATTGTACTGTTTGGATGCTTTGCGTACATGTTTCTTAGACTATATGGAAGCAATATATAGAAAGATTTCATCCGTCTACGTGTTCCAAGCATTGTTCTACTTGTAGAAAGTTAGAATTAATTTCCGTTAAAGGATTAACAATGGGGCTCGTAGTTCACTTAAACTTGAAGAACAAAAAATTGGCGATTGTTACTGTTTAGATGCTTTGCATATATGTTTCTTAGATTATATAGAAGCAATATATACAAAGATGTCAACCGTCTACCTGTTCCATTCATTGTTCTACTTGTCGAAAATTACAAATAATTTCCGATAAAGGATTAACCATTGGGGCTCATTGTTCACTTAAACTTGAAGAACAAAAAATTGGCGAATGGTACAGTTTGGATGCTTTGCGTACATGTTTCTTAGACTATATGGAAGCAATATATACAAAGATTTCAACCGTCTACCTGTTCCATTCATTGTTCTACTTGTCGAAATTTACAAATAATTTCCTTTAAAGGATTAACAATGGGGCTCGTAGTTCACTTAAACTTGAAGAACAAAAAATTGGCGAATGGTACTGTTTGGATGCTTTGCATATATGTTTCTTACGTTATATAGAAGCAATATATACAAAGATTTCAACCGTCTACCTGTTCCATTCATTGTTCTACTTGTCGAAAGTTACAAATAATTTCCGATAAAGGATTAACCATTGGGGCTCCTTGTTCACTTAAACTTGAAGAACAAAAAATTGGCGAATGGTACTGTTTGGATGCTTTGCGTACATGTTTCTTAGACTATATGGAAGCAATATATACAAAGATTTCAACCGTCTACCTGTTCCATTCATTGTTCTACTTGTCGAAATTTACAAATAATTTCCTATAAAGGATTAACCATTGGGGCTCATAGTTCACTTAAACTTGAAAAACAAAAAATTGGCGAAAGGTACTGTTTGGATGCTTGCGTAGATGTTTCTTAGACTATATGGAAGCAATATATACAAAGATTTCAACTGTCTGCGTGTTCCAATCATTGTTCTACTTGTCGAAATTTACAAATAATTTCCTTTAAAGGATTAACAATGGGGCTCGTTGTTCACTTAAACTTGAAGAACAATAAATTGGCGAATTGTACTGTTTGGATGCTTTGCATATATGTTTCTTAGACTATATAGAAGCAATATATACGAAGAATTCAACCGTCTACCTGTTCCATTCATTGTTCTACTTGTCGAAAGTTACAAATAATTTCCGATAAAGGATTAACCATTGGGGCTCATTGTTCACTTAAACTTGAAAAACAAAAAATTGGCGAATGGTACTGTTTGGATGCTTTGCATATATGTTTCTTAGACTTTATAGAAGCAATATATACATTGATTTCAACCGTCTACCTGTTCCATTCATTGTTCTACTTGTCGAAATTTACAAATAATTTCCTATAAAGGATTAACAATGGGGCTCGTAGTTCACTTAAACTTGAAGAACAAAAAATTGCCGAATGGTACTGTTTGGATGCTTTGCATATATGTTTCTTAGACTATATAGAAGCAATATATACATTGATTTCAACCGGCTACCTGTTCCATTCATTGTTCTACTTGTCGCAAGTTACAAATAATTTCCGTTAAAGTATTAACAATGGGGCTCGTAGTTCACTTAAACTTGAAGATCAAATAATTGGCGAATTGTACTGTTTGGACGCTTTGCATATATGTTTCTTAGACTATATAGAAGCAATATATACAATGATTTCAACGGTCTAACTGTTCCATTCATTGTTCTACTTGTCGAAATTTACAAATAATTTCCTTTAAAGGATTAACAATGGGGCTCGTAGTTCACTTAAACTTGAAGAACAAAAAATTGGCGAATGGTACTGTTTGGATGCTTTGCGTACATGTTTCTTAGACTATATGGAAGCAATATATACAAAGATTACTACCGTCTACCTGTTCCATTCATTGTTCTACTTGTCGAAATTTACAAATAATTTCCTTTAAAGGATTAACAATGGGGCTCGTAGTTCACTTAAACTTGAAGAACAAAAAATTGGCGAATGGTACTGTTTGGATGCTTTGCATATATGTTTCTTACGTTATATAGAAGCAATATATACAAAGATTTCAACCGTCTACCTGTTCCATTCATTGTTCTACTTGTAGAAAGTTACAAATAATTTCCATTTCATGATTATCAATGGGGCTCGCTGTTCACTTAAACTTGAAGATCAAAAAATTGGCGAATGGTACTGTTTGGATGCTTTGCGTACATGTTTCTTAGACTATATGGAAGCAATATATACATTGATTTCAACCGTCTACCTGTTCCATTCATTGTTCTACTTGTCGAAATTTGCAAATAATTTCCTTTAAAGGATTAACAATGGGGCTCGTAGTTCACTTAAACTTGAAGAACAAAAAATTGGCGAAGAGTACTGTTTGGATGCTTTGCATATAGGTTTCTTGGACTATATAGAAGCAATATATACAAAGATTTCAACCGTCTACCTGTTCCATTCATTGTTCTACTTGTCGAAAGTTACAAATAATTTCCGATAAAGGATTAACAATGGGGCTCATTGTTCACTTAAACTTGAAGGACAAAAAATTGGCGAATTGTACTGTTTGGATGCTTTGCATATATGTTTCTTAGTCTATATGGAAGCAATATATACAAAGATTTCAGCCGTCTACGTGTTCCAATCATTGTTCTACTTGTAGAAAGTTACAATTAATTTCCGTTAAAGGATTAACAATGGGGCTGGTAGTTCACTTAAACTTGAAGAACAAAAAAATGGCGAATTGTACTATTTGGATGCTTTGCATATATGTTCCTTAGACTATTTAGAAGCAATATATAGAAAGATTTCACCCGTTTACCTGTACTATTCATTGTTCTACTTGTAGAAAGTTACAAATAATTTCCATTTCATGATTATCAATGGGGCTCGCTGTTCACTTAAACTTGAAGATCAAACAATTGGCGATTGTTACTGTTTAGATGCTTTGCATATAGGTTTCTTAGACTATATAGAAGCAATATATACATTGATTTCAACCGTCTACCTGTTCCTTTCATTGTTCTACTTGTCGAAAGTTACAAATAATTTCCGATAAAGGATTAACAATGGGGCTCGTTGTTCACTTAAACTTGAAGAACAATAAATTGGCGAATTGTACTGTTTGGATGCTTTGCGTATATGTTTATTAGACTATATAGAAGCAATATATACAAAGATTTCAACCGTCTACCTGTTCGATTCAGTGTTCTACTTGTCGAAAGTAACAAATAATTTCCTTTAAAGGATTAACAATGGGGCTCATTGCTCACTTAAACTTGAAGAACAAAAAATTGGCGAATTGTACTGTTTGGATGCTTTGCATATATGTTTCTTAGACTATATAGAAGCAATATATACAAAGATTTCAACCGTCTACCTGTTCCATTCATTGTTCTACTTGTCGAAAGTTACAAATAATTTCCTTTAAAGGATTAAGTATGGGGCTCATAGTTCACTTAAACTTGAAGAACAAAAAATTGGCGAATGGTACTGTTTGGATGCTTTGCATATATGTTTCTTAGACTATATAGAGGCAATATATACAAAGATTTCAAAAGTCTACCTTTTCCATTCATTGTTCTACTTGTCGAAAGTTACAAATAATTTCCTTTAAAGGATTTACAATGGGGCTCATTGTTCACTTAAACTTGAAGAACAAAAAATTGGCGAATTGTACTGTTTGGATGCTTTGCATATATGTTTCTTAGACTATATAGAAGCAATATATACAATGATTTCAACAGTCTACCTGTTCCATTCATTGTTCTACTTGTCGAAATTTACAAATAATTACCGATAAAGGATTAACAATGGGGCTCGCAGTTCACTTAAACTTGAAGAACAAAAAATTGGCGAATGGTACTGTTTGGATGCTTTGCATATATGTTTCTTAGACTATATAGAAGCAATATATACAAAGATTTCAACCGTCTACCTGTTCCATTCATTGTTCTACTTGTCGAAAGTTACAAATAATTTCCGATAAAGGATTAACAATGGGGCTCATTGTTCACTTAAACTTGAAGGACAAAAAATTGGCGAATGGTACTGTTTGGATGCTTTGCGTACATGTTCCTTAGACTATATGGAAGCAATATATACAAGGATTTCAACCGTCTACCTGTTCCATTCATTGTTCTACTTGTCGAAAGTTACAAATAATTACCGATAAAGGATTAACCATTGGGGCTCATTGTTCACTTAAACTTGAAGAACAAAAAATTGGCGAATTGTACTGTTTGGATGCTTTGCATATATGTTTCTTAGACTATATAGAAGCAATATATACAAAGATTTCAACCGTCTACCTGTTCCATTCATTGTTCTACTTGTCGAAAGTTACAAATAATTTCCTTTAAAGGATTAACAATGGGGCTCATTGTTCACTTAAACTTGAAGAACAAAAAATTGGCGAATTGTACTGTTTGGATGCTTTGCATATATGTTTCTTAGACTATATAGAAGCAATATATACAATGATTTCAACAGTCTACCTGTTCCATTCATTGTTCTACTTGTCGAAATTTACAAATAATTTCCTTTAAAGGATTAACAATGGGGCTCGCAGTTCACTTAAACTTGAAGAACAAAAAATTGGCGAATGGTACTGTTTGGATGCTTTGCATATACGTTTCTTAGACTATATAGAAGCAATATATACAAAGATTTCAAAAGTCTACCTTTTCCATTCATTGTTCTACTTGTCGAAAGTTACAAATAATTTCCGATAACGGATTAACCATTGGGGCTCATTGTTCACTTAAACTTGAAGAACAAAAAATTGGCGAATTGTACTGTTTGGATGCTTTGCATATATGTTTCTTAGACTATATAGAAGCAATATATACAATGATTTCAACAGTCTACCTGTTCCATTCATTGTTCTACTTGTCGAAATTTACAAATAATTTCCTTTAAAGGATTAACAATGGGGCTCGCAGTTCACTTAAACTTGAAGAACAAAAGATTGGCGAATGGTACTGTTTGGATGCTTTGCATATATGTTTATTAGACTATATAGAAGCAATATATACAAAGATTTCAAAAGTCTTCCTTTTCCATTCATTGTTCTACTTGTCGAAAGTTACAAATAATTTCCGATAACGGATTAACCATTGGGGCTCATTGTTCACTTAAACTTGAAGAACAAAAAATTGGCGAATTGTACTGTTTGGATGATTTGCATATATGTTTCTTATACTATATAGAAGCAATATATACAAAGATTTCAACCGTCTACCTGTTCCATTCACTGTTCGACTTGTCGAAAGTTACAATTAATTTTCGTTAAGGGATTAACAATGGGGCTCGTAGTTCACTTAAACTTGAAGAACAAGAAATTGGCGAATGGTACTGTTTGGATGCTTTGAATATATGTTTCTTAGACTATATAGAAGCAATATATACATTGATTTCAACCGGCTACCTGTTCCATTCATTGTTCTACTTGTCGAAATTTACAAATAATTTCCTTTAAAGGATTAACAATGGGGCTCGTAGTTTACTTAAACTTGAAGAACAAAAAATTGGCGAATTGTACTGTTTGGATGCTTTGCATAGATGTTTCTTAGACTTTTTAGAAGCAATATATACAATTTTTTCAACCGTCTACATGATCCATTCATTGTTCTACTTGTCGAAATTTACAAATAATTTCCTTTAAAGGATTAACAATGGGGCTCGTAGTTCACTTAAACTTGAAGAACAAAAAATTGGCGAATTGTACTGTTTGGATGCTTTGCATAGATGTTTCTTAGACTATTTAGAAGCAATATATAGAAAGATTTCACCCGTCTACCTGTACTATTCATTGTTCTACTTGTAGAAAGTTACAAATAATTTCCATTTCATGATTATCAATGGGGCTCGCTGTTCACTTAAACTTGAAGAACAAAAAATTGGCGATTGTTACTGTTTAGATGCTTTGCATATATGTTTCTTAGATTATATAGAAGCAATATATACAAATATTTCAACCGTCTAACTGTTCCATTCATTGTTCTACTTGTCGAAAATTACAAATAATTTCCGATAAAGGATTAACAATGGGGCTCATTGTTCACTTAAACTTGAAGAACAAAAAATTGGCGAATGGTACTGTTTGGATGCTTTGCGTACATGTTTCTTAGACTATATGGAAGCAATATATACAAAGATTTCAACCGTCTACCTGTTCCATTCATTGTTCTACTTGTCGAAAGTTACAAATAATTTCCTTTAAAGGATTAACAATGGGGCTCATTGTTCACTTAAACTTGAAGAACAAAAAATTGGCGAATGGTACTGTTTGGATGCTTTGCATATATGTTTCTTAGACTATATAGAAGCAATATATACAAAGATTTCAACCGTCTACCTGTTCCATTCATTGTTCTACTTGTCGAAAGTTACAAATAATTTCCTTTAAAGGATTAACAATGGGGCTCATTGTTCACTTAAACTTGAAGAACAAAAAATTGGCGAATTGTACTGTTTGGATGCTTTGCATATATGTTTCTTAGACTATATAGAAGCAATATATACAATGATTTCAACCGTCTACCTGTTCCATTCATTGTTCTACTTGTCGAAAGTTACAAATAATTACCGATAAAGGATTAACCATTGGGGCTCATTGTTCACTTAAACTTGAAGAACAAAAAATTGGCGAATTGTACTGTTTGGATGCTTTGCATATATGTTTCTTAGACTATATAGAAGCAATATATACAAAGATTTCAACCGTCTACGTGTTCCAATCATTGTTCTACTTGTCGAAATTTACAAATAATTTCCTTTAAAGGATTAACAATGGGGCTCGTAGTTCACTTAAACTTGAAGATCAAATAATTGGCGAATTGTACTGTTTGGATGCTTTGCATATATGTTTCTTAGACTATATAGAAGCAATATATACAATGACTTCAACCGTCTACCTATTCCATTCATTGTTCTACTTGCCGAAATTTACAAATAATTTCCGTTAAGGGATTAACAATGGGGATCGTAGTTTACTTAAACTTGAAGAACAAAAAATTGGCGAATTGTACTGTTTGGATGCTTTGCATATATGTTTCTTAGACTATATAGAAGCAATATATACAATGATTTCAACCGTCTACCTGTTCCATTCATTGTTCTACTTGTCGAAAGTTACAAATAATTTCCGTTAAGGGATTAACAATGGGGATCGTAGTTTACTTAAACTTGAAGAACAATAAATTGGCGCATTGTACTGTTTGGATGCTTTGCATATATGTTTCTTAGACTATATAGAAGCAATATATACAAAGATTTCAACCGGCTACCTGTTCCATTCATTGTTCTACTTGTCGAAAGTTACAAATAATTTCCTTTAAAGGATTAACAATGGGGCTCATTGTTCACTTAAACTTGAAGAACAAAAAATTGGCGAATTGTACTGTTTGGATGCTTTGCATATATGTTTCTTAGACTATATAGAAGCAATATATACAAAGATTTCATCCGGCTACCTGTTCCATTCATTGTTCTACTTGTCGAAATTTACAAATAATTTCCGATAAAGGATTAACCATTGGGGCTCGTTGTTCACTTAAACTTGAAGAACAAAAAAGTGGCGAATGGTACTGTTTGGATGCTTTGCATATATGTTTCTTAGACTATATAGAAGCAATATATATAAAGATTTCAACCGTCTACCTGTTCCATTCATTGTTCTACTTGTCGAAAGTTACAAATAATTTCCGATAAAGGATTAACAATGGGGCTCGTAGTTCACTTAAACTTGAAGAACAAAAAATTGCCGAATTGTACTGTTTGGATGCTTTGCATAGATGTTTCTTAGACTATTTAGAAGCAATATATAGAAAGATTTCACCCGTCTACATGTACTATTCATTGTTCTACTTGTAGAAAGTTACAAATAATTTCCATTTCATGATTATCAATGGGGCTCGCTGTTCACTTAAACTTGAAGATCAAAAAATTGGCGATTGTTACTGTTTAGATGCTTTGCATATATGTTTCTTAGATTATATAGAAGCAATATATACAAATATTTCAACCGTCTAACTGTTCCATTCATTGTTCTACTTGTCGAAAATTACAAATAATTTACGATAAAGGATTAACCATTGGGGCTCATTGTTCACTTAAACTTGAAGAACAAAAAATTGGCGAATGGTACTGTTTGGATGCTTTGCGTACATGTTTCTTAGACTATATGGAAGCAATATATACAAAGATTTCAACCGTCTACGTGTTCCAATCATTGTTCTACTTGTCGAAATTTACAAATAATTTCCTTTAAAGGATTAACAATGGGGCTCGTTGTTCACTTAAACTTGAAGAACAAAAAAGTGGCGAATGGTACTGTTTGGATGCTTTGCATATATGTTTCTTAGACTATATAGAAGCAATATATACAAAGATTTCAACCGTCTACCTGTTCCATTCATTGTTCTACTTGTCGAAAGTTACAAATACCCTAGTAGCACACAAATATTTGATTAATATCTTTTTTGAATATTAAAATAATATTTTTTTGGCGACACTTTTTAATATGAAATAAATATTAGTTTCAAATATTCTATAGATATTAAAAAAATGTAAAAAGAATATTCAGAAAATATGAACTAAATATTCTTAGAATATAAAATAAATATTAAAAAAATGTAAAAAAAATGTTCAGAAAATATGAAATAAATATTCTTAGAATATAAAATAAATATTAAAAAAATGTAAAAAAAATGTTCAGAAAATATGAAATAAATATTCTTAGAATATAAAATAAATATTAAAAAAATGTAAAAAAAATGTTCAGAAAATATGAAATAAATATTCTTAGAATATAAAATAAATATTAAAAAAATATAAAAAAAATGTAAAAAAAATGTTCAGAAAATATAAACAAAATATTCGTCGAATATAAAATAGATATTTTAAAAACCTAAAATAAAGATTTTGAAAAAAATTTAAATATTTAGAAAAAAGAAGGTTTAATAACTAAGCTTTGTCACGTACTTATTATATTTGTTTACGATATTGTAATTGATTTGATGGGGTCACATTACGAACACTAAAAATCCTTATACATGTGGCGGGATTTGAACTCGGGATCCTGCTGTTGCTGCGTACTGCGTTTTCCTGCTGCGCTAAAGGGACCTATTGTTAGAGGGCTCACCTTTAAACCTTAATTAGAACTGGGCAGATAATTACGACCACAATCCGAACAGCTGGTAGATTAAAGTAAGTGAATCATACGTTTAGAATTCTATGAAGACAGTATTAGTAGATAAAATGTTGACGTTGTAAAAAAGAGAGCCTTTAATAGATTCAATATTGCCTCTTTCTCGTACGTTCCTGGACTTTCACACGATATCCGGCGACTCCTCACCAAATATAACATTTATGTTATACAAAAAATGTATAGGGTATAGGAAGACATGCATTACATTTTCTGAATTAAGAAGAACAATTCAATGTTATATTTTCTCACAAATTTTATTTTATATATTTTTTATTCTTGATTTAGCTGTCGCTAAAAATAAAGATACTGTCTGTTTTATTTCTTCGTCCGTGATGCTCGCTTGCCTCTTTCTTGATGCTACTGTAAAATAAAAAATAGAATGAGTTGGAAATTTTAAATATCTTGTCAAGCAGTAAATATGATGAGTATATATTAAATCTACTTACCACTTACAGCATCGTACAATTTCAAATTACTAAATGATAATTTTTGCTTTCTTCCCTGGCCCGAAAAAGAAATTGCTGCTTCATTCTTCAACAATTTCTTCATCATGTTATAAATTATTTTTTTATTGGTTTCTCCGCCAACTAAATAAAGTAATTGTACCTGAAAGAAGATGTATTCCATTACTGTTTTCATGACAGTTAGGCAACCGTATTGCCTTAATTTCTCGTAAAAATAAAGAAGTATGGACTTTATTGTTCTATATTAATACAAACCAATAAATTAAAATTTCCAGAATTTTCTGAAATTTTGGCATTAAATTCTTCAACTTCTTCAACTGATGCCAAAGGTAATTTGTTTAAAAAGCCTGTCTCTTCCTCGCCTGACACAAATGCCGAATTATTGTCCGAAACAACTATTTTGCTGGTGACTAGCCTCTCTATTGACTCCAGTTTTTCATAAATTCGTTTTAACTCAAATTTTAATTCACTGTATTGCCGATGCAATACAGTAAATTCTTTTTCCGTTATTGGCGTATTGCCATAATTTGATGTCGTCTCTGAAAGATGATATAAAATATATATTATTCGTATTGTTACGTTTACAATGTTATATATAATGTAAGCGTCGTAATATTTATTGCTTCTGCTTACGCGTTACTGTAGGTTCCATTTGACCAACTTCGTCGGACCCAGAATCTGATGCAATTTGTACAAATCGCCTTTTCGAAGCTTTTGATACTTTTTTCGCAGACATTATGATCTATTCTTCATATAGGAAATATTAATATTAATATGTGATAAAACAACGTACAACTTTACACAAGTATTTGCACAGATAGAGAAAAAGAGAAAAACAAAATAAATTATGTGTGCAATATAGAATGAAGTAAACGATTAATTAATTATATAAATGAAGCAAAGTACATGCTATAAAAGACGAGTGACATTTATGTACAAAGGCTTTACCAGCAACTTCATCCGGATCATATGACACGGTTTCATTTGTAAAATCATTAAATTTAAAAATTCCAATCGATTTAGAATCGATGGGGTATTTATAAAAGTTTTTCAATTTTGTTGATAATCTACCAATTAATTTATTTTCTAATACATCGACAATCTGTAGAACATAATCATTTTGTATAAATACGTAACAGTCTCGCATTCCATAAGCTTTTAAACTAAAATAAGGGAGTTGAATTTTTTTTAAATTATTTTGAACTTTAATAGTTAATTCAGTACTAAATTTTGCTTTGATTGTAGCTGTGCCTTTCTCGGATAATCTTTTTGTTACTTGTGCTAATGGCTTATTCCACCTGCGTAGCATATTTTTTAACTTTCCTAAGTAATTTTCAAAGGGAAAACAACTTAATTCTTCCAAAGAAATTTTCATATTTTCTACGTCGTCTGTAATATGCATTAAGTTGTGAACATTATAGATACAAAATTCTTTGCCATATAAAGTAGAAGAATGATGTACAAATATTGAAAGCATCTCTCGAGCTTTGTTTAGCCATTCAAGATTTAAATATAATTTTTTATGTAACAAAATTCTAATAGCTACGTGGAATAATAAGAAATGCTCATAATACTTCTTTGGAAGAATCTCTTTTAATACAATGGGACCTAGATATAACAAAAATAAGCGGAATTCCGTAGCCTTATATCTAGGCAATTCTGCTATGGGTCGCGATTTGCGACTAAATTCTGCAGGTAAAGATTTTGCAGCACAAGTCATTCTTTTTGAAAATTTTGTTCTTTGTTGCAATTTGAACAGTTTTTTATTCCAGTAATGAAGTAGCTTCTTCATTACTCCTAAACAGCACAGATGCATATAATCAAGAGCAAAATGTTCTATTACGTTTAATTGGCTTATATTTAATAATGGCGTTCTATGATTATTTTGATGATGATTTGTATCAATAAAATTCTCAAAATCACAATGTGTTCGTGCACCAGCATTATGGTTTTCATATATGATTCGGTGACTATAATATGTACCTCGTTCTGTGCATCTTTCGCAACCGTGTAAACTTGTATGTCCTTTAATATTTTTTAAAAAAGCTCTCGCGGGTGTATCACATGTGAAACAAATTATAAGGACTTTGAATGTAATATTATTGTAGTAAATTCCATTTTTCAAAATATCGTTCAATTCGCGCGTAAATTCATCCAAATAATCAGGCAACGAATCCGGTTTTGCATCGCCGTAATAAATTGCAATCGGAAAGGGAGATACAATATAATTATTTAAAACTAATTTGCATAAAATAGGCCAAAATTGTTTGTTTGAATTTTTTGAAATTGGGATACCGTCAATATTAAAAATTAATTTTATTGTGCAACTTTCTTTCACTTCTTGAAATATACCTTCTGCTTGTAATACAGTTATTATGTGATTCTTTATGCCAAAATATTTAAGTTGAGCTGCAGTTTTATTTTTACTTAAACACGATACAATATTAGATGATCGCTCAGTTTTTAATAAAGTGCGAGCATCACCTGGAATTTTAAATTCGGGAAAAATATCCTTTAAACCCTTTAATAAATGATTTAGTTGGGTATGATTAATGTTCTGTTCTACAGACCATTTTTTTAACATATTTATCAGTTTTAAATTTGCAAAAGCGGTACGTTGCTGTTCTGCAGCAGCACTGCTCACTTCCGTAATTTCTGTTTCAGTACTTTGAAAATGAAATGACTGAATAATGTGATCGTGACCGAGGACAGAATTAATATTTCCTTCTGAAGTAATAGCCGGCGTAATTCTCAATGCCTCAATTGCATCGACAGACCGATTCTGATGAAACGAAGCCATCTCTTTCTTAACAAATTTATACTTTTTGTTTCGCTTTTCGGACATTTCTCACAAATTTCTCTTGTCAGTCTAATACACACAACATAAAATATTAGGTGAGGCAACATTACCAATGGGCAAATATATAATAATGTGAAAGCTAGTATTACATAAAGATATGTACTTACCCAGACACGTATGTAAAACGTACGGCGAGATCACTTTGAACACTCTTACAATCGGCGAAATTACAATTATCTGGTTTGCTTTGAAAGAAACGTCTTTATACTGCTAGAGTTTAGAACGAACTAACAGTGGATGCCCAAAAGACGAGCTCGGGCCCACTTAGTAATATAAACTGTTTATGTTACTCTCCCCTACACTGCACAGAGAGTTTCCCGTTAGAATAGGAATTCCTAAAACGTAGAGTCGTTTTTGAACTCAGTTAAAATATGTAATATTATATTGTTAAGAATAATTCAACAGCAATAAGCAGGTGCCTCGTATTCGCGAGCATATCCGTTCATTTATTTCTCCAAAAATATTTCTTTTTACATCTAAAATAAATTTTTTGTATACATTTGTAAAAAAATATTTCTTTTTAAATTTAAAATGAATATATGATAAACATTTGTAAAAAAATATTTCTTTTTACATCTAAAATAAATTTTTGGTATACATTTGTAAAAAAATATTTCGTTTTAAATTTAAAATGAATATATGATAAACATTTGTAAAAAAATATTTCTTTTTAAATCTCAAATGAATATATGATAAACATTTGAAAAAAAAAATATTTCTTTTTAAATCTCAAATGAATATATGATAAACATTTGAAAAAAAATATTTCTTTTTAAATCTAAAATGAATATTAAATAAACATTTGTAAAAAAATATTTCTTTTTAAATCTAAAATGAATATTAAATAAACATTTGTAAAAAAATATTTCTTTTTACATCTAAAATAAATTTTTGGTATACATTTGTAAAAAAATATTTCTTTTTAAATTTAAAATGAATATATGATAAACATTTGTAAAAAAATATTTCTTTTTAAATCTAAAATGAATATTAAATAAACATTTGTAAAAAAATATTTCTTTTTACATCTAAAATAAATTTTTGGTATACATTTGTAAAAAAATATTTCTTTTTAAATCTCAAATGAATATATGATAAACATTTGAAAAAAAAAATATTTCTTTTTAAATCTCAAATGAATATATGATAAACATTTGAAAAAAAATATTTCTTTTTAAATCTAAAATGAATATTAAATAAACATTTGTAAAAAAATATTTCTTTTTAAATCTAAAATGAATATTAAATAAACATTTGTAAAAAAATATTTCTTTTTACATCTAAGATAAATATGACATAAACATTTCTAAAAAATATTTCTTTTTAAATCTAAAATTGTTAGAACTATACGAGAGGTGCCCGCATATGATTTGTACTGCGAACGGCACTGCGCATAGGAATTTAGTTTATATTATAAAACTCTTAAGTGTCGCGGCCGCCCTAGCTCTTTTTGAGTGCATCTTAGAATCAGTCAGTCTGTTCTCTCTATACGCCCTACGCGGAAACACTAGATATTCTTTCTCTGCTCAAATATATATTCCACATATATTAATTTGTCTATAATTAATTGGACCCGCACTCTGTTTACTCCTATCAAAAATGAATATATGATAAACATTTGAAAAAAAATATTTCTTTTTAAATCTAAAATGAATATTAAATAAACATTTGTAGAAAATATTTCTTTTTAAATCTAAAATGAATATTAAATAAACATTTTTAAAAAAATATTTCTTTTTACATCTAAAATAAATATTTGGTAAACATTTGTAAAAAAATATTTCGTTTTAAATCTAAAATGAATATTGAATAAACATTTGTAAAAAAATATTTCTTTTTAAATCTAGAATGAATATTCGTTACATATTTAAATATTAAAAAGAGATTCAATCGTTTTTTAACATTACATACATATGTATTTAATATTGTGTGCTACTAGGGTAATTTCCGATAAAGGATTAACAATGGGGCTCATTGTTCACTTAAACTTGAAGAACAAAAAATTGGCGAATGGTACTGTTTGGATGCTTTGCATATATGTTTCTTAGACTATATAGAAGCAATATATACAAAGATTTCAACCGTCTACCTGTTCCATTCATTGTTCTACTTGTCGAAAGTTACAAATAATTACCGATAAAGGATTAACCATTGGGGCTCATTGTTCACTTAAACTTGAAGAACAAAAAATTGGCGAATTGTACTGTTTGGATGCTTTGCATATATGTTTCTTAGACTATATAGAAGCAATATATACAATGATTTCAACCGTCTACCTGTTCCATTCATTGTTCTACTTGTCGAATGTTACAAATAATTTCCGTTAAGGGATTAACAATGGGGATCGTAGTTTACTTAAACTTGAAGAACAAAAAATTGGCGAATGGTACTGTTTGGATGCTTTGCATATATGTTTCTTAGACTATATAGAAGCAATATATACAAAGATTTCAACCGTCTACCTGTTCCATTCATTGTTCTACTTGTCGAAAGTTACAAATAATTTCCGATAAAGGAATAACAATAGGGCTCATTGTTCACTTAAACTTGAAGAACAAAAAATTGGCGAATGGTACTGTTTGGATGCTTTGCATATATGTTTCTTAGACTATATAGAAGCAATATATACAAAGATTTCAACCGTCTACCTGTTCCATTCATTTTTCTACTTGTCGAAAGTTACAAATAATTTCCTTTAAAGGATTAACAATAGGGCTCATTGTTCACTTAAACTTGAAGAACAAAAAATTGGCGAATTGTACTGTTTGGATGCTTTGCATATATGTTTCTTAGACTATATAGAAGCAATATATACAATGATTTCAACCGTCTACCTGTTCCATTCATTGATCTACTTGTCGAATGTTACAATTAATTTCCGTTAAAGGATTAACAATGGGGCTTGTAGTTCACTTAAACTTGAAGAACAAAAAATTGGCAAATTGTACTGTTTGGATGCTATGCATATATGTTTCGTAGATTATATAGAAGCAATATATACAATGATTTCAACCGTCTACCTGATCCATTCATTGTTCTACTTGTCGAAATTTACAAATAATTTCCTTTAAAGGATTAACAATGGGGCTCGTAGTTCACTTAAACTTGAAGCACAAAAAATTGGCGAATTGTACTGTTTGGATGCTTTGCATATATGTTTCTTAGACTATTTAGAAACAATATATAGAAAGAATTCACCCGTCTACCTGTACTATTCATGGTTCTACTTGTCGAAATTTACAAATAATTTCCTTTAAAGGATTAACAATGGGGCTCGTTGTTCACTTAAACTTGAAGAACAATAAATTGGCGAATTGCACTGTTAGGATGCTTTGCATATATGTTTCTTAGACTATATGGAAGCAATATATACAAAGATTTCAACCGTCTACTTGTTCCAATCATTGTTCTACTTGTAGAAAGTTACAATTAATTTCCGTTAAAGGATTATCAATGGGGCTTGTAGTTCACTTAAACTTGAAGAACAAAAAATTGGCAAATTGTACTGTTTGGATGCTATGCATATATGTTTCGTAGATTATATAGAAGCAATATATACAATGATTTCAACCGTCTACCTGATCCAGTCATTGTTCTACTTGTCGAAATTTACAAATATTTTCCTTTAAAGGATTAACAATGGGGCTCATAGTTCACTCAAACTTGAAGAACAAAAAATTGGCGAATGGTACTGTTTGGATGCTTTGAATATATGTTTCTTATATTATATAAAAGCAATATATACAAATATTTTAACCGTCTACCTGATCCATTCATTGTTCTACTTGTCGAAATTTACAAATAATTTCCTTTAAAGGATTAACAATGGGGCTCGTAGTTCACTTAAACTTGAAGAACAAAAAATTGGCAAATTGTACTGTTTGGATGCTATGCATATATGTTTCGTAGATTATATAGAAGCAATATATACAATGATTTCAACCGTCTACCTGATCCATTCATTGTTCTACTTGTCGAAATTTACAAATAATTTCCTTTAAAGGATTAACAATGGGGCTCGTAGTTCACTCAAACTTGAAGAACAAAAAATTGGCGAATGGTACTGTTTGGATGCTTTGAATATATGTTTCTTATATTATATAAAAGCAATATATACAAATATTTTAACCGTCTACCTGATCCATTCATTGTTCTACTTGTCGAAATTTACAAATAATTTCCTTTAAAGGATTAACAATGGGGCTCGTAGTTCACTTAAACTTGAAGAACAAAAAATTGGCGAATTGTACTGTTTGGATGCTTTGCATATATGTCTCTTAGACTATTTAGAAGCAATATACAGAAAGATTTCACCTGTCTACCTGTACTATTCATTGTTCTACTTGTAGAAAGTTACAAATAATTTCCATTTCATGATTATCAATGGGGCTCGCTGTTCACTTAAACTTGAAGATCAAAAAATTGGCGATTGTTACTGTTTAGATGCTTTGCATATATGTTTCTTAGACTATATAGAAGTAATATATGCAAAGATTACAACCGTCTACCTGTTCCATTCATTGTTCTACTTGTCGAAAGTTACAAATAATTTCCGATAAAGGATTAACCATTGGGGCTCATTGTTCACTTAAACTTGAAGAACAAAAAATTGGCGAATGGTACTGTTTGGATGCTTTGCGTACATGTTTCTTAGACTATATGGAAGCAATATATACAAAGATTTCAGCCGTCTACGTGTTCCAATCATTGTTCTACTTGTCGAAAATTACAAATAATTTCCGATAAAGGATTAACCATTGGGGCTCATTGTTCACTTAAAGTTGAAGACCAAAAAATTGGCGAATGGTACTGTTTGGATGCTTTGAATATATGTTTCTTATATTATATAGAAGCAATATATACAAATATTTCAACCGTCTACCTGTTCCATTCATTGTTCTACTTGTCGAAAATTACAATTAATTTCCGTTAAAGGATTAACAATGGGGCTTGTAGTTCACTTAAACTTGAAGAACAAAAAATTGGCAAATTGTACTGTTTGGATGCTATGCATATATGTTTCGTAGATTATATAGAAGCAATACATACAATGATTTCAACCGTCTACCTGATCCATTCTTTGTTCTACTTGTCGAAATTTACAAATAATTTCCTTTAAAGGATTAACAATGGGGCTCGTAGTTCACTTAAACTTGAAAAACAAAAAATTGGCGAATTGTACTGTTTGGATGCTTTGCATATATGTCTCTTAGACTATTTAGAAGCAATATACAGAAAGATTTCACCTGTCTACCTGTACTATTCATTGTTCTACTTGTAGAAAGTTACAAATAATTTCCATTTCATGATTATCAATGGGGCTCGCTGTTCACTTAAACTTGAAGATCAAAAAATTGGCGATTGTTACTGTTTAGATGCTTTGCATATATGTTTCTTAGACTATATAGAAGTAATATATACAAAGATTTCAACCGTCTACCTGTTCCATTCATTGTTCTACTTGTCGGAAGTTACAAATAATTTCCGATAAAGGATTAACCATTGGGGCTCATTGTTCACTTAAACTTGAAGAACAAAAAATTGGCGAATGGTACTGTTTGGATGCTTTGCGTACATGTTTCTTAGACTATATGGAAGCAATATATACAAAGATTTCAGCCGTCTACGTGTTCCAATCATTGTTCTACTTGTCGAAATTTACAAATAATTTCCTTTAAAGGATTAACAATGGGGCTCGTTGTTCACTTAAACTTGAAGAACAAAAAATTGGCGAATGGTACTGTTTGGATGCTTTGAATATATGTTTCTTATATTATATAAAAGCAATATATACAAATATTTCAACCGTCTACCTGTTCCATTCATTGTTCTACTTGTCGAAAATTACAAATAATTTCCGATAAAGGATTAACCATTGGGGCTCATTGTTCACTTAAAGTTGAAGACCAAAAAATTGGCGAATGGTACTGTTTGGATGCTTTGAATATATGTTTCTTATATTATATAGAAGCAATATATACAAATATTTCAACCGTCTACCTGTTCCATTCATTGTTCTACTTGTCGAAAATTACAATTAATTTCCGTTAAAGGATTAACAATGGGGCTTGTAGTTCACTTAAACTTGAAGAACAAAAAATTGGCAAATTGTACTGTTTGGATGCTATGCATATATGTTTCGTAGATTATATAGAAGCAATACATACAATGATTTCAACCGTCTACCTGATCCATTCATTGTTCTACTTGTCGAAATTTACAAATAATTTCCTTTAAAGGATTAACAATGGGGCTCGTAGTTCACTTAAACTTGAAGAACAAAAAATTGGCGAATTGTACTGTTTGGATGCTTTGCATATATGTCTCTTAGACTATTTAGAAGCAATATACAGAAAGATTTCACCTGTCTACCTGTACTATTCATTGTTCTACTTGTAGAAAGTTACAAATAATTTCCATTTCATGATTATCAATGGGGCTCGCTGTTCACTTAAACTTGAAGATCAAAAAATTGGCGATTGTTACTGTTTAGATGCTTTGCATATATGTTTCTTAGACTATATAGAAGTAATATATACAAAGATTTCAACCGTCTACCTGTTCCATTCATTGTTCTACTTGTCGGAAGTTACAAATAATTTCCGATAAAGGATTAACCATTGGGGCTCATTGTTCACTTAAACTTGAAGAACAAAAAATTGGCGAATGGTACTGTTTGGATGCTTTGCGTACATGTTTCTTAGACTATATGGAAGCAATATATACAAAGATTTCAGCCGTCTACGTGTTCCAATCATTGTTCTACTTGTCGAAATTTACAAATAATTTCCTTTAAAGGATTAACAATGGGGCTCGTTGTTCACTTAAACTTGAAGAACAAAAAATTGGCGAATGGTACTGTTTGGATGCTTTGAATATATGTTTCTTATATTATATAAAAGCAATATATACAAATATTTCAACCGTCTACCTGTTCCATTCATTGTTCTACTTGTCGAAAATTACAAAAAATTTCCGATAAAGGATTAACCATTGGGGCTCATTGTTCACTTAAAGTTGAAGACCAAAAAATTGGCGAATGGTACTGTTTGGATGCTTTGAATATATGTTTCTTATATTATATAGAAGCAATATATACAAATATTTCAACCGTCTACCTGTTCCATTCATTGTTCTACTTGTCGAAAATTACAAATAATTTCCGATAAAGGATTAACCATTGGGGCTCGTAGTTCACTTAAACTTGAAGAACAAAAAATTGGCGAATTGTACTGTCTGGATGCTTTGCATATATGTTTCTTAGACTATATAGAAGCAATATATACAATGATTTCAACCGTCTACCTATTCCATTCATTGTTCTACTTGCCGAAATTTACAAATAATTTCCTTTAAAGGATTAACAATGGGGCTCGTAGTACACTTAAACTTGAAGAGCAAAAAATTGGCGAAATGTACTGTTTGGACGCTATGCATATATGTTTCTTAGACTATATAGAAGCAATATATACAATGATTTCAACCGTCTACCAGTTCCATTCATCGTTCTACTTGTCGAAAGTTACAAATAATTTCCTTTAAAGGATTAACAATGGGGCTCGTAGTTCACTTAAACTTGAAGAACAAAAAATTGGCGAATTGTACTGTTTGGATGCTTTGCATATATGTTTCTTAGACTATATAGAAGCAATATATACAATGATTTCAACCGTCTACCAGTTCCATTCATCGTTCTACTTGTCGAAAGTTACAAATAATTTCCTTTAAAGGATTAACAATGGGGCTCGTAGTTCACTTAAACTTGAAGAACAAAAAATTGGCGAATGGTACTGTTTGGATGCTTTGCATATATGTTTCTTATACTATATAGAAGCAATATATACAAAGATTTCAACCGTCTACCTGATCTATTCATTGTTCTACTTGTAGAAAGTTACAAATAATTTCCATTTCATGATTATCAATGGGGCTCGTAGTTCACTTAAACTTGAAGAACAAAAAATTGGCGAATGGTACTGTTTGGATGCTTTGCATATATGTTTCTTAGATTATATAGAAGCAATATATACAATGATTTCAACAGTCTACCTGTTCCATTCATTGTTCTTCTTGTCGAAAGTTACAAATAATTTCCTTTAAAGGATTAACAATGGGGCTCATTGTTCACTTAAACTTGAAGAACAAAAAATTGTCGAATTGTACTGTTTGGATGCTTTGCATATATGTTTCTTAGACTATATAGAAGCAATATATACAATGATTTCAACCGTCTACCTGTTCCATTCATTGTTCTACTTGTCGAAAGTTAGAAATAATTTCCGTTAAGGGATTAACAATGGGAATCGTAGTTTACTTAAACTTGAAGAACAAGAAATTGGCGAATTGTACTGTTTGGATGATTTGCATATATGTTTCTTAGACTATATAGAAGCAATATATACAATGATTTCAACAGTCTACCTGTTCAATTCATTGTTCTACTTGTCGAAATTTACAAATAATTTCCGATAACGGATTAACCATTGAAGCTCATTGTTCACTTAAACTTGAAGAACAAAAAATTGGCTAATTGTACTGTTTGGATGCTTTGCATATATGTTTCTTAGACTATATAGAAGCAATATATACAATGATTTCAACAGTCTACCTGTTCCATTCATTGTTCTTCTTGTCGAAAGTTACAAATAATTTCCTTTAAAGGATTAACAATGGGGCTCATTGTTCACTTAAACTTGAAGAACAAAAAATTGTCGAATTGTACTGTTTGGATGCTTTGCATATATTTTTCTTAGACTATATAGAAGCAATATATACAATGATTTCAACCGTCTACCAGTTCCATTCATTGTTCTACTTGTCGAAAGTTACAAATAATTTCCGATAAAGGATTAACAATGGGGCTCATTGTTCACTTAAACTTGAAGAACAAAAAATTGGCGAATGGTGCTGTTTGGATGCTTTGCATATATGTTTCTTAGACTATATAGAAGCAATATATACATTGATTTCAACCGTCTACCTGTTCCATTCATTGTTCTACTTCTCGGAAGTTACAAATAATTTCCGTTAAAGTAATAACAATGGGGCTCGTAGTTCACTTAAACATGAAGATGAAATAATTGGCGAATGGTACTGTTTGGATGCTTTGCATATATGTTTCTTAGACTATATAGAAGCAATATATACAAAGATTTCAACCGTCTACCTGTTCCATTCATTGTTCTACTTGTCGAAAGTTACAAATAATTTCCGATAACGGATTAACCATTGGGGCTCATTGTTCACTTAAACTTGAAGATAAAAAAATTGGCGAATTGTACTGTTTGGATGCTTTGCATATATGTTTCTTAGACTATATAGAAGCAATATATACAATGATTTCAACCGTCTACCAGTTCCATTCATCGTTCTACTTGTCGAAAGTTACAAATAATTTCCTTTAAAGGATTAACAATGGGGCTCGTAGTTCACTTAAACTTGAAGAACAAAAAATTGGCGAATGGTACTGTTTGGATGCTTTGCATATATGTTTCTTATACTATATAGAAGCAATATATACAAAGATTTCAACCGTCTACCTGATCTATTCATTGTTCTACTTGTAGAAAGTTACAAATAATTTCCATTTCATGATTATCAATGGGGCTCGTAGTTCACTTAAACTTGAAGAACAAAAAATTGGCGAATGGTACTGTTTGGATGCTTTGCATATATGTTTCTTAGATTATATAGAAGCAATATATACAATGATTTCAACAGTCTACCTGTTCCATTCATTGTTCTTCTTGTCGAAAGTTACAAATAATTTCCTTTAAAGGATTAACAATGGGGCTCATTGTTCACTTAAACTTGAAGAACAAAAAATTGTCGAATTGTACTGTTTGGATGCTTTGCATATATGTTTCTTAGACTATATAGAAGCAATATATACAATGATTTCAACCGTCTACCTGTTCCATTCATTGTTCTACTTGTCGAAAGTTAGAAATAATTTCCGTTAAGGGATTAACAATGGGAATCGTAGTTTACTTAAACTTGAAGAACAAGAAATTGGCGAATTGTACTGTTTGGATGATTTGCATATATGTTTCTTAGACTATATAGAAGCAATATATACAATGATTTCAACAGTCTACCTGTTCAATTCATTGTTCTACTTGTCGAAATTTACAAATAATTTCCGATAACGGATTAACCATTGGGGCTCATTGTTCACTTAAACTTGAAGAACAAAAAATTGGCTAATTGTACTGTTTGGATGCTTTGCATATATGTTTCTTAGACTATATAGAAGCAATATATACAATGATTTCAACAGTCTACCTGTTCCATTCATTGTTCTTCTTGTCGAAAGTTACAAATAATTTCCTTTAAATGATTAACAATGGGGCTCATTGTTCACTTAAACTTGAAGAACAAAAAATTGTCGAATTGTACTGTTTGGATGCTTTGCATATATTTTTCTTAGACTATATAGAAGCAATATATACAATGATTTCAACCGTCTACCAGTTCCATTCATTGTTCTACTTGTCGAAAGTTACAAATAATTTCCGATAAAGGATTAACAATGGGGCTCATTGTTCACTTAAACTTGAAGAACAAAAAATTGGCGAATGGTGCTGTTTGGATGCTTTGCATATATGTTTCTTAGACTATATAGAAGCAATATATACATTGATTTCAACCGTCTACCTGTTCCATTCATTGTTCTACATGTCGGAAGTTACAAATAATTTCCGTTAAAGTAATAACAATGGGGCTCGTAGTTCACTTAAACATGAAGATGAAATAATTGGCGAATGGTACTGTTTGGATGCTTTGCATATATGTTTCTTAGACTATATAGAAGCAATATATACAAAGATTTCAACCGTCTACCTGTTCCATTCATTGTTCTACTTGTCGAAAGTTACAAATAATTTCCGATAACGGATTAACCATTGGGGCTCATTGTTCACTTAAACTTGAAGATAAAAAAATTGGCGAATTGTACTGTTTGGATGCTTTGCATATATGTTTCTTAGACTATATAGAAGCAATATATACAATGATTTCAACCGTCTACCAGTTCCATTCATCGTTCTACTTGTCGAAAGTTACAAATAATTTCCTTTAAAGGATTAACAATGGGGCTCGTAGTTCACTTAAACTTGAAGAACAAAAAATTGGCGAATGGTACTGTTTGGATGCTTTGCATATATGTTTCTTAGACTATATAGACGCAATATATACATTGATGTCAACCGTCTACCTGTTCCATTCATTGTTCTACTTGTCGAAAGTTACAAATAATTTCCGATAACGGATTAACCATTGGGGCTCGTAGTTCACTTAAACTTGAAGAACAAAAAATTGGCGAACTGTACTGTTTGGATGCTTTGCATATATGCTTCGTAGATTATATAGAAGCAATATATACAATGATTTCAACCGTCTACCTGATCCATTCATTGTTCTACTTGTCGAAATTTACAAATAATTTCCTTTAAAGGATTAACAATGGGGCTGGTAGTTCACTTAAACTTGAAGAACAAAAAAATGGCGAATTGTACTATTTGGATGCTTTGCATATATTTTTCTAAGACTATTTAGAAGCAATATATAGAAAGATTTCACCCGTCCACCTGTACTATTCATTGTTCTACTTGTAGAAAGTTAGAAATAATTTCCATTTCATGATTATCAATGGGGCTCGCTGTTCACTTAAACTTGAAGATCAAACAATTGGCGATTGTTACTGTTTAGATGCTTTGCATATAGGTTTCTTAGACTATATAGAAGCAATATATACATTGATTTCAACCGTCTACCTGTTCCATTCATTGTTCTACTTGTCGAAATTTGGAAATAATTTCCTTTAAAGGATTAACAATGGGGCTCGTAGTTCACTTAAACTTGAAGAACAAAAAATTGGCGAATGGTACTGTTTGGATGCTTTGCGTACATGTTTCTTAGACTATATGGAAGCAATATATACAAAGATTTCAACCGTCTACCTGTTCCATTCATTGTTCTACTTGTCGCAAGTTACAAATAATTTCCTTTAAAGGATTAACAATGGGGCTCGTAGTTCACTTAAACTTGAAGAACAAAAAATTGGCGAATGGTACTGTTTGGATGCTTTGCATATATGTTTCTTAGACTATATAGACGCAATATATACAAAGATTTCAACCGTCTACCTGTTCCATTCATTGTTCTACTTGTCGGAAGTTACAAATAATTACGGGTAAAGGATTAACCATTGGGGCTCATTGTTCACTTAAACTTGAAGAACAAAAAATTGGCGAATTGTACTGTTTGGATGCTTTGCATATATGTTTGTTAGACTATATAGAAGCAATATATATATTGATTTCAACCGGCTACCTGTTCCATTCATTGTTCTACTTGTCGCAAGTTACAAATAATTTCCGTTAAAGTATTAACAATGTGGCTCGTAGTTCACTTAAACATGAAGATGAAATAATTGGCGAATGGTACTGTTTGGATGCTTTGCATATATGTTTCTTAGACTATATAGAAGCAATATATACAAAGATTTCAACCGTCTACCTGTTCCATTCATTGTTCTACTTGTCGAAAGTTACAAATAATTTCCGATAACGGATTAACCATTGGGGCTCATTGTTCACTTAAACTTGAAGATAAAAAAATTGGCGAATTGTACTATTTGGATGCTTTGCATATATTTTTCTAAGACTATTTAGAAGCAATATATAGAAAGATTTCACCCGTCCACCTGTACTATTCATTGTTCTACTTGTAGAAAGTTAGAAATAATTTCCATTTCATGATTATCAATGGGGCTCGCTGTTCACTTAAACTTGAAGATCAAACAATTGGCGATTGTTACTGTTTAGATGCTTTGCATATAGGTTTCTTAGACTATATAGAAGCAATATATACATTGATTTCAACCGTCTACCTGTTCCATTCATTGTTCTACTTGTCGAAATTTGGAAATAATTTCCTTTAAAGGATTAACAATGGGGCTCGTAGTTCACTTAAACTTGAAGAACAAAAAATTGGCGAATGGTACTGTTTGGATGCTTTGCGTACATGTTTCTTAGACTATATGGAAGCAATATATACAAAGATTTCAACCGTCTACCTGTTCCATTCATTGTTCTACTTGTCGCAAGTTACAAATAATTTCCTTTAAAGGATTAACAATGGGGCTCGTAGTTCACTTAAACTTGAAGAACAAAAAATTGGCGAATGGTACTGTTTGGATGCTTTGCATATATGTTTCTTAGACTATATAGACGCAATATATACAAAGATTTCAACCGTCTACCTGTTCCATTCATTGTTCTACTTGTCGGAAGTTACAAATAATTACGGGTAAAGGATTAACCATTGGGGCTCATTGTTCACTTAAACTTGAAGAACAAAAAATTGGCGAATTGTACTGTTTGGATGCTTTGCATATATGTTTGTTAGACTATATAGAAGCAATATATATATATTGATTTCAACCGGCTACCTGTTCCATTCATTGTTCTACTTGTCGCAAGTTACAAATAATTTCCGTTAAAGTATTAACAATGGGGCTCGTAGTTCACTTAAACTTGAAGATCAAATAATTGGCGAATTGTATTGTGTGGATGATTTGCAGATATGTTTCTTAGACTATATAGAAGCAATATATACAATGATTTCAACCGTCTACCTGTTCCATTAATTGTTCTACTTGTCGAAAGTTAGAAATAATTTCCGTTAAGGGATTAACAATGGGAATCGTAGTTTACTTAAACTTGAAGAACAAGAAATTGGCGAATTGTACTGTTTGGATGATTTGCATATATGTTTCTTAGACTATATAGAAGCAATATATACAATGATTTCAACAGTCTACCTGTTCAATTCATTGTTCTACTTGTCGAAATTTACAAATAATTTCCTTTAAAGGATTAACAATGGGGCTCGTAGTTCACTTAAACTTGAAGAACAAAAAATTGGCGAATGGTACTGTTTGGATGCTATGCATATATGTTTCTTAGACTATTTAGATGCAATATATAGAAAGATTTCACCCGTCTACCTGCACTATTCATTGTTCTACATGTAGAAAGTTACAAATAATTTCCATTTCATGATTATCAATGGGGCTCGTAGTTCACTTAAACTTGAAGAACAAAAAATTGGCGAATTGTACTGTTTGGATGCTTTGCATATATGTTTCTTATACTATATAGAAGCAATATATACAAAGATTTCAACCGTCTACCTGTTCTATTCATTGTTCTACTTGTAGAAAGTTACAAATAATTTCCATTTCATGATTATCAATGGGGCTCGTAGTTCACTTAAACTTGAAGAACAAAAAATTGGCGTATGGTACTGTTTGGATGCTTTGCATATATGTTTCTTAGACTATATAGAAGCAATATATACAAAGATTTCAACCGTGTACCTGTTCCATTCATTGTTCTACTTGTCGAAAGTTACAAATAATTTCCGATAACGGATTAACCATTGGGGCTCATTGTTCACTTAAACTTGAAGAACAAAAAATTGGCTAATTGTACTGTTTGGATGCTTTGCATATATGTTTCTTAGACTATATAGAAGCAATATATACAATGATTTCAACAGTCTACCTGTTCCATTCATTGTTCTTCTTGTCGAAAGTTACAAATAATTTCCGATAAAGGATTAACAATGGGGCTCGTTGTTCACTTAAACTTGAAGACCAAAAAATTGGCGAATGGTACTGTTTGGATGCTTTGCGTACATGTTTCTTAGACTATATGGAAGCAATATATACAATGATTTCGACCGTCTACGTGTTCCAATCATTGTTCTACTTGTCGAAATTTACACATAATTTCCTTTAAAGGATTAACAATGGGGCTCGTTGTTCACTTAAACTTGAAGAACAATAAATTGGCGAACTGTACTGTTTGGATGCTTTGCATATATGTTTCTTAGACTATATAGAAGCAATATATACAAAGATTTCAACCGTCTACGTGTTCCAATCTTTGTTCTACTTGTCGAAATTTACAAATAATTTCCTTTAAAGGATTAACAATGGGGCTCGTTGTTCACTTAAACTTGAAGAACAAAAAATTGGCGAATGGTACTGTTTGGATGCTTTGCATATATGTTTCTTAGACTATATAGAAGCAATATATACATTGATTTCAACCGGCTACCTGTTCCATTCATTGTTCTACTTGTCGAAAGTTACAAATAATTTCCGTTAAAGTATTAACAATGGGGCTCGTAGTTCACTTAAACTTGAAGAACAAAAAATTAGCGAATGGTACTGTTTAGATGCTTTGCATATAGGTTTCTTAGACTATATAGAAGCAACATATACAAAGATTTCAACCGTCTACCTGTTCCATTCATTGTTCTACTTGTCGAAATTTACAAATAATTTCCTTTAAAGGATTAACAATGGGGCTCGTAGTTCACTTAAACTTGAAGAACAAAAAATTGGCGAATGGTACTGTTTGGATGCTTTGCGTACATGTTTCTTAGACTATATGGAAGCAATATATACAAAGATTTCAACCGTCTACCTGTTCCATTCATTGTTCTACTTGTCGAAAGTTACAAATAATTTCCGATAAAGGATTAACCATTGGGGCTCATTGTTCACTTAACCTTGAAGAACAAAAAATTGGCGAATGGTACTCTTTGGATGATTTGCATATATGTTTCTTAGACTATATAGAAGCAATATATACATTGATTTCAACCGTCTACCTGTTCCACTCATTGTTCTACTTGTCGAAAGTTACAAATAATTTCCTTTAAAGGATTAACAATGGGGCTCGTAGTTTACTTAAACTTGAAGAACAAAAAATTGGCGAATTGTACTGTTTGGATGCTTTGCGTACATGTTTCTTAGACTATATGGAAGCAATATATACAATGATTTCGACCGTCTACGTGTTCCAATCATTGTTCTACTTGTCGAAATTTACACATAATTTCCTTTAAAGGATTAACAATGGGGCTCGTTGTTCACTTAAACTTGAAGAACAAAAAATTGGCTAATTGTACTGTTTGGATGCTTTGCATATATGTTTCTTAGACTTTATAGAAGCAATATATACAATGATTTCAACAGTCTACCTGTTCCATTCATTGTTCTTCTTGTCGAAAGTTACAAATAATTTCCTTTAAAGGATTAACAATGGGGCTCATTGATCACTTAAACTTGAAGAACAAAAAATTGTCGATTTGTACTGTTTGGATGCTTTGCATATATGTTTCTTAGACTATATAGAAGCAATATATACAAAGATTTCAACCGTCTACCTGTTCCATTCATTGTTCTACTGGTCGAAAGTTACAAATAATTTCCGTTAAAGGATTAACAATGGGGCTCGTAGTTCACTTAAACTTGAAGAACAAAAAATTGGCGAATTGTACTGTTTGGATGCTTTGCATATCTGTTTCTTAGACTATTTAGAAGCAATATATAGAAAGATTTCACCCGTCTATCTGTACTATTCATTGTTCTACTTGTAGAAAGTTACAATTAATTTCCATTTCATGATTATCAATGGGGCTCGCTGTTCACTTAAACTTGAAGATCAAAAAATTGGCGATTGTTACTGTTTAGATGCTTTGCATATAGGTTTCTTAGACTATATAGAAGCAACATATACAAAGATTTCAACCGTCTACCTGTTCTATTCATTGTTCTACTTGTAGAAAGTTACAAATAATGTCCGTTTCATGATTATCAATGGGGCTCGTTGTTCACTTAAACTTGAAGAACAAAAAATTGGCGAATGGTACTGTTTGGATGCTTTGCATATATTTTTCTTAGATTATATAGAAGCAATATATACAAAGATTTCAACCGTCTACCTGTTCTATTCATTGATCTACTTGTAGAAAGTTACAAATAATGTCCGTTTCATGATTATCAATGGGGCTCGTTGTTCACTTAAACTTGAAGAACAAAAAATTGGCGAATGGTACTCTTTGGATGATTTGCATATATGTTTCTTAGACTATATAGAAGCAATATATACATTGATTTCAACCGTCTACCTGTTCCACTCATTGTTCTACTTGTCGAAAGTTACAAATAATTTCCTTTAAAGGATTAACAATGGGGCTCGTTGTTCACTTAAACTTGAAAAACAATAAATTGGCGAACTGTACTGTTTGGATGCTTTGCATATATGTTTCTTAGACTATATAGAAGCAATATATACATAGATTTCAACCGTCTACGTGTTCCAATCTTTGTTCTACTTGTCGAAATTTACAAATAATTTCCTTTAAAGGATTAACAATGGGGCTCGTTGTTCACTTAAACTTGAAGAACAAAAAATTGGCGAATGGTACTGTTTGGATGCTTTGCATATATGTTTCTTAGACTATATAGAAGCAATATATACATTGATTTCAACCGGCTACCTGTTCCATTCATTGTTCTACTTGTCGAAAGTTACAAATAATTTCCGTTAAAGTATTAACAATGGGGCTCGTAGTTCACTTAAACTTGAAGAACAAAAAATTAGCGAATGGTACTGTTTAGATGCTTTGCATATAGGTTTCTTAGACTATATAGAAGCAACATATACAAAGATTTCAACCGTCTACCTGTTCCATTCATTGTTCTACTTGTCGAAATTTACAAATAATTTCCTTTAAAGGATTAACAATGGGGCTCGTAGTTCACTTAAACTTGAAGAACAAAAAATTGGCGAATGGTACTGTTTGGATGCTTTGCGTACATGTTTCTTAGACTATATAGAAGCAATATATACAAAGATTTCAACCGTCTACCTGTTCTATTCATTGTTCTACTTGTAGAAAGTTACAAATAATTTCCATTTCATGATTATCAATGGGGCTCGTAGTTCACTTAAACTTGAAGAAAAAAGAATTCGCGAATGGTACTGTTTGGATGCTTTGCATATATGTTTCATAGACTATTTAGAAGCAATATATAGAAAGATTTCACCCGTCTACCTGTACTATTCATTGTTCTACTTGTCGAAAGTTACAAATGATTTCCGATAACGGATTAACCATTGGGGCTCATTGTTCACTTAAACTTGAAGAACAAAAAATTGTCGAATTGTACTGTTTGGATGCTTTGCATATATGTTTCTTAGACTATATAGAAGCAATATATACAATGATTTCAACCGTCTACCAGTTCCATTCATTGTTCTACTTGTCGAAAGTTACAAATAATTTCCTTTAAAGGATTAACAATGGGGCTCGTAGTTCACTTAAACTTGAAGAACAAAAAATTGGCGAATGGTACTGTTTGGATGCTTTGCATATATGTTTCTTAGACTATATAGACGCAATATATACAAAGATTTCAACCGTCTACCTGTTCCATTCATTGTTCTACTTGTCGAAAGTTACAAATAATTTCCGATAACGGATTAACCATTGGGGCTCGTAGTTCACTTAAACTTGAAGATCAAATAATTGGCGAATTGTACTGTGTGGATGATTTGCAGATATGTTTCTTAGACTATATAGAAGCAATATATACAATGATTTCAACCGTCTACCTGTTCCATTCATTGTTCTACTTGTCGAAAGTTAGAAATAATTTCCGTTAAGGGATTAACAATGGGAATCGTAGTTTACTTAAACTTGAAGAACAAGATATTGGCGAATTGTACTGTTTGGATGATTTGCATGTATGTTTCTTAGACTATATAGAAGCAATATATACAATGATTTCAACAGTCTACCTGTTCAATTCATTGTTCTACTTGTCGAAATTTACAAATAATTTCCTTTAAAGGATTAACAATGGGGCTCGTAGTTCACTTAAACTTGAAGAACAAAAAATTGGCGAATGGTACTGTTTGGATGCTTTGCATATATGTTTCTTAGACTATTTAGATGCAATATATAGAAAGATTTCACCCGTCTACCTGTACTATTCATTGTTCTACTTGTAGAAAGTTACAAATAATTTCCATTTCATGATTATCAATGGGGCTCGTAGTTCACTTAAACTTGAAGAACAAAAAATTGGCGAATGGTACTGTTTGGATGCTTTGCATATATGTTTCTTAGACTATATAGAAGCAATATATACAAAGATTTCAACCGTCTACCTGTTCCATTCATTGTTCTACTTGTCGAAAGTTACAAATAATTTCCGATAAAGGATTAACAATGGGGCTCATTGTTCACTTAAACTTGAAGAACAAAAAATTGGCGAATGGTGCTGTTTGGATGCTTTGCAGATATGTTTCTGAGACTATATAGAAGCAATATATACAAAGATTTCAACCGTCTACCTGTTCCATTCATTGTTCTACTTGTCGAAAGTTACAAATAATTTCCTTTAAAGGATTAACAATGGGGCTCGTAGTTCACTTAAACTTGAAGAACAAAAAATTGGCGAATGGTACTGTTTGGATGCTTTGCATATATGTTTCTTAGACTATATAGAAGCAGTATATATAAAGAATTCAACCGTCTACCAGTTTCATTCATTGTTCTACTTGTCGAAAGTTACAAATAATTTCCGATAACGGATTAACCATTGGGGCTCATTGTTCACTTAAACTTGAAGAACAAAAAATTGGCGAATTGTACTGTTTGGATGCTTTGCATATATGTTTCTTATACTATATAGAAGCAATATATACAAAGATTTCAACCGTCTACCTGTTCCATTCAATGTTCTACTTGTCGAAATTTACAAATAATTTCCGTTAAAGTGTTAACAATGGGGCTCGTAGTTCACTTAAACTTGAAGATGAAATAATTGGCGAATTGTACTGTTTGGATGCTTTGCATATATGTTTCTTAGACTATATAGACGCAATATATACAAGGATTTCAAACGTCTACCTGTTCCATTCATTGTTCTACTTGTCGAAAGCTACAAATAATTTCCGATAACGGATTAACCATTGGGGCTCATTGTTCACTTAAACTTGAAGAACAATAAATTGGCGAATTGTACTGTTTGGATGCTTTGCATATATGTTTCTTAGACTATATAGAAGCAATATATACAAAGATTTCAACCGTCTACCAGTTCCATTCATTGTTCTACTTGTCGAAAGTTACAAATAATTTCCGATAACGGATTATCCATTGGGGCTCATTGTTCACTTAAACTTGAAGAACAAAAAATTGGCGAATTGTACTGTTTGGATGCTTTGCATATATGTTTCTTATACTATATAGAAACAATAGATACAAAGATTTCAACCGTCTACTTGTTCCATTCAATGTTCTACTTGTCGAAATTTACAAATAATTTCCTTTAAAGGATTAACAATGGGGCTCGTAGATCACTTAAACTTGAAGAACAAAAAATTGGCGAACGGTACTGTTTGGATGCTTTGCGTACATGTTTCTTAGACTATATGGAAGCAATATATACAAAGATTTCATCCGTCTACCTGTTCCATTCATTGTTCTACTTGTCGAAAGTTACAAATAATTTCCGTTAAAGTGTTAACAATGGGGCTCGTAGTTCACTTAAACTTGAAGATGAAATAATTGGCGAATTGTACTGTTTGGATGCTTTGCATATATGTTTCTTAGACTATATAGACGCAATATATACAAGGATTTCAAACGTCTACCTGTTCCATTCATTGTTCTACTTGTCGAAAGTTACAAATAATTTCCGATAACGGATTAACCATTGGGGCTCATTGTTCACTTAAACTTGAAGAACAAAAAATTGGCGAATTGTACTGTTTGGATGCTTGGCATATATGTTTCCGATACTATATAGAAGAAATATATACAAAGATTTCAACCGTCTACCTGTTCCATTCACTGTTCTACTTGTCGAAAGTTACAAATAATTTCCGTGAAGGGATTAACAATGGGGATCGTAGTTTACTTAAACTTGAAGAACAAAAAATTGGCGAATGGTACTGTTTGGATGCTTTGCGTACATGTTTCTTAAACTATATGGACGCAATATATACAATGGTTTCAACCGTCTACCTGTTCCATTCATTGTTCTACTTGTCGAGAGTTACAAATAATTATCGATTAAGGACTAACCATTGGGGCTCATTGTTCACTTAAACTTGAAGAACAAAAAATTGGCGAATTGTACTGTTTGGATGCTTTGCACATATGTTTTTTAGATTATATAGAAGCAATATATACAAAGATTTCAACCGTCTACCTGTTCGATTCATTGTTCCACTTGCCGAAAGTTACAAATAATTTCCGATAAAGGATTAACAATGGGGCTCATTGTTCACTTAAACTTGAAGGACAAAAAATTGTCGAATGGTACTGTTTGGATGCTTTGCGTACATGTTTCTTAGACTATATGGAAGCAATATATACAAGGATTTCAACCGTCTACCTGTTCCATTCATTGTTCTACTTGTCGAAAGTTACAAATAATTTCCGATAAAGGATTAACAATGGGGCTCACTGTTCACTTAAACTTGAAGAACAAAAAATTGGCGAATGGTACTGTTTGGATGCTTTGCATATATGTTTCGTAGACTATATAGAAGCAATATATACAATGATTTCAACCGTCTACATGATCCATTCATTGTTCTACTTGTCGAAATTTACAAATAATTTCCTTTAAAGGATTAACAATGGGGCACGTAGTTCACTTAAACTTGAAGAACAAAAAATTGGCGAATTGTACTGTTTGGATGCTTTGCATAGATGTGTTCTTAGACTATTTAGGAGCAATATATAGAAAGATTTCACCCGTCTACCTGTACTATTCATTGTTCTACTTGTAGAAAGTTACAAATAATTTCTATTCCATGATTATCAATGGGGCTCGCTGTTCACTTAAACTTGAAGATCAAAAAATTGGCGATTGTTACTGTTTAGATGCTTTGCATATATGTTTCTTAGATTATATAGAAGCAATATATACAAAGATTTCAACCGTCTACCTGTTCCATTCACTGTTCTACTTGTCGAAAGTTACAAATAATTTCCGTTAAGGGATTAACAATGGGGATCGTAGTTTACTTAAACTTGAAGAACAAAAAATTGGCGAATGGTACTGTTTGGATGCTTTGCGTACATGTTTCTTAAACTATATGGAAGCAATATATACAATGATTTCAAGCGTCTACCTGTTCCATTCATTGTTCTACTTGTCGAAAGTTACAAATAATTACCGATAATGGACTAACCATTGGGGCTCATTGTTCACTTAAACTTGAAGAACAAAAAATTGGCGAATTGTACTGTTTGGATGCTTTGCACATATGTTTTTTAGATTATATAGAAGCAATATATACAAAGATTTCAACCGTCTACCTGTTCGATTCATTGTTCCACTTGTCGAAAATTACAAATAATTTCCGATAATGGATTAACAATGGGGCTCATTGTTCACTTAAACTTGAAGAACAAAAAATTGGCGAATGGTACTGTTTGGATGCTTTGCATATATGTTTCTTAGATTATATAGAAGCAATATATACATTGATTTCAACCGTCTACCTGTTCCACTCATTGTTCTACTTGTCGCAAGTTACAAATAATTTCCGTTAAAATGTTAACAATGGGGCTCGTAGTTCACTTAAACTTGAAGATGAAATAATTGGCGAATTGTACTGTTTGGATGCTTTGCATATATGTTTCTTAGATTAATAGAAGCAATATATACAAAGATTTCAACCGTCTACCTGTTCCATTCATTGTTCTACTTGTCGAAAGCTACAAATAATTTCCGATAACGGATTAACCATTGGGGCTCATTGTTCACTTAAACTTGAAGAACAAAAAATTGGCGAATTGTACTGTTTGGATGCTTTGCATATATGTTTCATAGACTATATAGAAGCAATATATACAAAGATTTCAACCGTCTACCTGTTCCATTCATTGATCTACTTGTCGAAAGTTACAAATAATTTCCGATAAAGGATTAACAATGGGTCTCATTGTTCACTTAAACTTGAAGAACAAAAAATTGGCGAATGGTACTGTTTGGATGCTTTGCGTACATGTTTCTTAGACTATATGGAAGCAATATATACAAGGATTTCAACCGTCTACCAGTTCCATTCATTGTTCTACTTGTCGAAAGTTACAAATAATTTCCGTGAAGGGATTAACAATGGGGATCGTACTTTACTTAAACTTGAAGAACAAAAAATTGGCGAATGGTACTGTTTGGATGCTTTGCGTACATGTTTCTTAAACTATATGGAAGCAATATATACAATGATTTCAACCGTCTACCTGTTCCATTCATTGTTCTACTTGTCGAAAGTTACAAATAATTACCGATAAAGGACTAACCATTGGGGCTCATTGTTCACTTAAACTTGAAGAACAAAAAATTGGCGAATTGTACTGTTTGGATGCTTTGCACATATGTTTTTTAGATTATATAGAAGCAATATATACAAAGATTTCAACCGTCTACCTGTTCGATTCATTGTTCCACTTGCCGAAAGTTACAAATAATTGCCGATAAGGGATTAACAATGGGGCTCATTGTTCACTTAAACTTGAAGGACAAAAAATTGGCGAATGGTACTGTTTGGATGCTGTGCGTACATGTTTCTTAGACTATATGGAAGCAATATATACAAGGATTTCAACCGTCTACCTGTTCCATTCATTGTTCTACTTGTCGAAAGTTACAAATAATTTCCGATAAAGGATTAACAATGGGGCTCATTGTTCACTTAAACTTGAAGAACAAAAAATTGGCGAATGGTACTGTTTGGATGCTTTGCATATATGTTTCTTAGACTATATGGAAGCAATATATACAAAGATTTCAACCGTCTACCTGTTCGATTCATTGTTCCACTTGTCGAAAATTACAAATAATTTCCGATAATGGATTAACAATGGGGCTCATTGTTCACTTAAACTTGAAGAACAAAAAATTGGCGAATGGTACTGTTTGGATGCTTTGCATATATGTTTCTTAGACTATATGGAAGCAATATATACAAAGATTTCAACCGTCTACGTTTTCCAATCATTGTTCTACTTGTAGAAAGTTACAATTAATTTCCGTTAAAGGATTGACAATGGGGCTCGTAGTTCACTTAAACTTGAAGAACAAAAAATTGGCGAATTGTACTGTTTGGATGCTTTGCATATATGTTTCGTAGACTATATAGAAGCAATATATACAATGATTTCAACCGTCTACATGATCCATTCATTGTTCTACTTGTCGAAATTTACAAATAATTTCCTTTAAAGGATTAACAATGGGGCTCGTAGTTCACTTAACCTTGAAGAACATAAAATTGGCGAATTGTACTGTTTGGATGCTTTGCATAGATGTGTTCTTAGACTATTTAGAAGCAATATATAGAAAGATTTCACCCGTCTACCTGTACTATTCATTGTTCTACTTGTAGAAAGTTACAAATAATTTCTATTCCATGATTATCAATGGGGCTCGCTGTTCACTTAAACTTGAAGATCAAAAAATTGGCGATTGTTACTGTTTAGATGCTTTGCATATATGTTTCTTAGATTATATAGAAGCAATATATACAAAGATTTCAACCGTCTACCTGTTCCATTCACTGTTCTACTTGTCGAAAGTTACAAATAATTTCCGTTAAGGGATTAACAATGGGGATCGTAGTTTACTTAAACTTGAAGAACAAAAAATTGGCGAATGGTACTGTTTGGATGCTTTGCGTACATGTTTCTTAAACTATATGGAAGCAATATATACAATGATTTCAACCGTCTACCTGTTCCATTCATTGTTCTACTTGTCGAAAGTTACAAATAATTACCGATAAAGGACTAACCATTGGGGCTCATTGTTCACTTAAACTTGAAGAACAAATAATTGGCGAATTGTACTGTTTGGATGCTTTGCATATATGTTTTTTAGATTATATAGGAGCAATATATACAAAGATTTCAACCGTCTACCTGTTCGATTCATTGTTCCACTTGTCGAAAGTTACAAATAATTTCCGATAATGGATTAACAATGGGGCTCATTGTTCACTCAAACTTGAAGAACAAAAAATTGGCGAATGGTACTGTTTGGATGCTTTGCATATATGTTTCTTAGACTATATAGAAGCAATATATACGTTGATTTCAACCGTCTACCTGTTCCACTCATTGTTCTACTTGTCGCAAGTTACAAATAATTTCCGTTAAAATGTTAACAATGGGGCTCGTAGTTCACTTAAACTTGAAGATGAAATAATTGGCGAATTGTACTGTTTGGATGCTTTGCATATATGTTTCATAGATTAATAGAAGCAATATATACAAAGATTTCAACCGTCTACCTGTTCCATTCATTGTTCTACTTGTCGAAAGCTACAAATAATTTCCGATAACGGATTAACCATTGGGGCTCATTGTTCACTTAAACTTGAAGAACAAAAAATTGGCGAATTGTACTGTTTGGATGCTTTGCATATATGTTTCTTAGACTGTATAGAAGCAATATATACAAAGATTTCAACCGTCTACCTGTTCCACTCATTGTTCTACTTGTCGCAAGTTACAAATAATTTCCGATAAAGGATTAACAATGGGGCTCATTGTTCACTTAAACTTGAAGAACAAAAAATTGGCGAATGGTACTGTTTGGATGCTTTGCATATATGTTTCTTAGACTATATAGAAGCAATATATACATTGATTTCAACCTTCTACCTGTTCCACTCATTGTTCTACTTGTCGCAAGTTACAAATAATTTCCGATAAAGGATTAACCATTGGGGCCCACTGTTCACTTAAACTTGAAGAACAAAAAATTGGCGAATGGTACTGTTTGGATGCTTTGCATATATGTTTCTTAGACTATATGGAAGCAATATATACAAAGATTTCAACCGTCTACGTGTTCCAATCATTGTTCTACTTGTAGAAAGTTACAATTAATTTCCGTTAAAGGATTGACAATGGGGCTCGTAGTTCGCTTAAACTTGAAGAACACAAAATTGGCGAATGGTACTGTTTGGATGCTTTGCATATATGTTTCTTAGACTATATAGAAGCAATATATACATTGATTTCAACCGTCTACCTGTTCCACTCATTGTTCTACTTGTCGCAAGTTACAAATAATTTCCGATAAAGGATTAACAATGGGGCTCATTGCTCACTTAAACTTGAAGAACAAAAAATTGGCGAATGGTACTGTTTGGATGCTTTGCATATATGTTTCTTAGACTATATAGAAGCAATATATACATTGATTTCAACCTTCTACCTGTTCCACTCATTGTTCTACTTGTCGCAAGTTACAAATAATTTCCGATAAAGGATTAACCATTGGGGCTCACTGTTCACTTAAACTTGAAGAACAAAAAATTGGCGAATGGTACTGTTTGGATGCTTTGCATATATGTTTCGTAGACTATATAGAAGCAATATATACAAAGATTTCAACCGTCTACCTGTTCGATTCATTGTTCCACTTGTCGAAAGTTACAAATAATTTCCGATAATGGATTAACAATGGGGCTCATTGTTCACTTAAACTTGAAGAACAAAAAATTGGCGAATGGTACTGTTTGGATGCTTTGCATATATGTTTCTTAGACTATATAGAAGCAATATATACATTGATTTCAACCGTCTACCTGTTCCACTCATTGTTCTACTTGTCACAAGTTACAAATAATTTCCGTTAAAATGTTAACAATGGGGCTCGTAGTTCACTTAAACTTGAAGATGAAATAATTGGCGAATTGTACTGTTTGGATGCTTTGCATATATGTTTCATAGATTAATAGAAGCAATATATACAAAGATTTCAACCGTCTACCTGTTCCATTCATTGTTCTACTTGTCGAAAGCTACAAATAATTTCCGATAACGGATTAACCATTGGGGCTCATTGTTCACTTAAACTTGAAGAACAAAAAATTGGCGAATTGTACTGTTTGGATGCTTTGCATATATGTTTCTTAGACTATATAGAAGCAATATATACAAAGATTTCAACCGTCTACCTGTTCCATTCATTGATCTACTTGTCGAAAGTTACAAATAATTTCCGATAAAGGATTAACAATGGGTCTCATTGTTCACTTAAACTTGAAGAACAAAAAATTGGCGAATGGTACTGTTTGGATGCTTTGCATATATGTTTCTTAGACTATATGGAAACAATATATACAAAGATTTCAACCGTCTACGTGTTCCAATCATTGTTCTACTTGTAGAAAGTTACAAATAATTTCCTTTAAAGGATTAACAATGGGGCTCGTTGTTCACTTAAACTTGAAGAACAATGAATTGGCGACTGGTACTGTTTGGGTGCTTTGCATATATGTTTCTTAGGCTATACTGAAGCAATATATACAATGATTTCAACCGTCTACCTGTTCCATTCATTGTTTTACTTGTCGAAAGTTACAAATAATTTCCGATAAAGGATTAACCATTGGGGCCCACTGTTCACTTAAACTTGAAGAACAAAAAATTGGCGAATGGTACTGTTTGGATGCTTTGCATATATGTTTCTTAGACTATATGGAAGCAATATATACAAAGATTTCAACCGTCTACGTGTTCCAATCATTGTTCTACTTGTAGAAAGTTACAATTAATTTCCGTTAAAGGATTGACAATGGGGCTCGTAGTTCGCTTAAACTTGAAGAACACAAAATTGGCGAATGGTACTGTTTGGATGCTTTGCATATATGTTTCTTAGACTATATAGAAGCAATATATACATTGATTTCAACCGTCTACCTGTTCCACTCATTGTTCTACTTGTCGCAAGTTACAAATAATTTCCGATAAAGGATTAACAATGGGGCTCATTGCTCACTTAAACTTGAAGAACAAAAAATTGGCGAATGGTACTGTTTGGATGCTTTGCATATATGTTTCTTAGACTATATAGAAGCAATATATACATTGATTTCAACCTTCTACCTGTTCCACTCATTGTTCTACTTGTCGCAAGTTACAAATAATTTCCGATAAAGGATTAACCATTGGGGCTCACTGTTCACTTAAACTTGAAGAACAAAAAATTGGCGAATGGTACTGTTTGGATGCTTTGCATATATGTTTCGTAGACTATATAGAAGCAATATATACAAAGATTTCAACCGTCTACCTGTTCGATTCATTGTTCCACTTGTCGAAAGTTACAAATAATTTCCGATAATGGATTAACAATGGGGCTCATTGTTCACTTAAACTTGAAGAACAAAAAATTGGCGAATGGTACTGTTTGGATGCTTTGCATATATGTTTCTTAGACTATATAGAAGCAATATATACATTGATTTCAACCGTCTACCTGTTCCACTCATTGTTCTACTTGTCACAAGTTACAAATAATTTCCGTTAAAATGTTAACAATGGGGCTCGTAGTTCACTTAAACTTGAAGATGAAATAATTGGCGAATTGTACTGTTTGGATGCTTTGCATATATGTTTCATAGATTAATAGAAGCAATATATACAAAGATTTCAACCGTCTACCTGTTCCATTCATTGTTCTACTTGTCGAAAGCTACAAATAATTTCCGATAACGGATTAACCATTGGGGCTCATTGTTCACTTAAACTTGAAGAACAAAAAATTGGCGAATTGTACTGTTTGGATGCTTTGCATATATGTTTCTTAGACTATATAGAAGCAATATATACAAAGATTTCAACCGTCTACCTGTTCCATTCATTGATCTACTTGTCGAAAGTTACAAATAATTTCCGATAAAGGATTAACAATGGGTCTCATTGTTCACTTAAACTTGAAGAACAAAAAATTGGCGAATGGTACTGTTTGGATGCTTTGCATATATGTTTCTTAGACTATATGGAAACAATATATACAAAGATTTCAACCGTCTACGTGTTCCAATCATTGTTCTACTTGTAGAAAGTTACAATTAATTTCCGTTAAAGGATTAACAATGGGGCTCGTAGTTCACATAAACTTGAAGAACAAAAAATTGGCGAATTGTACTGTTTGGATGCTTTGCATAGATGTTTCTTAGACTATTTAGAAGCAATATATAGAAAGATTTCACCCGTCTACCTGTACTATTCATTGTTCTGCTGGTAGAAAGTTACAAATAATTTCCATTTCATGATTATCAATGGGGCTCGCTGTTCACTTAAACTTGAAGATCAAAAAATTGGCGATTGTTACTGTTTAGATGCTTTGCATATATGTTTCTTAGATTATATAGAAGCAACATATACAAAGATTTCAACCGTCTACCTGTTCCATTCATTGTTCTACTTGTCGAAAGCTACAAATAATTTCCGATAACGGATTAACCATTGGGGCTCATTGTTCACTTAAACTTGAAGAACAAAAAATTGGCGAATTGTACTGTTTGGATGCTTTGCATATATGTTTCCGATACTATATAGAAGAAATATATACAAAGATTTCAACCGTCTACCTGTTCCATTCACTGTTCTACTTGTCGAAAGTTACAAATAATTTCCGTTAAGGGATTAACAATGGGGATCGTAGTTTACTTAAACTTGAAGAACAAAAAATTGGCGAATGGTACTGTTTGGATGCTTTGCGTACATGTTTCTTAAACTATATGGAAGCAATATATACAATGATTTCAACCGTCTACCTGTTCCATTCATTGTTCTACTTGTCGAAAGTTACAAATAATTACCGATAAAGGACTAACCATTGGGGCTCATTGTTCACTTAAACTTGAAGAACAAAAAATTGGCGAATTGTACTGTTTGGATGCTTTGCATATATGTTTTTTAGATTATATAGAAGCAATATATACAAAGATTTCAACCGTCTACCTGTTCGATTCATTGTTCCACTTGTCGAAAGTTACAAATAATTTCCGATAAAGGATTAACAATGGGGCTCATTGTTCACTTAAACTTGAAGGACAAAAAATTGGCGAATGGTACTGTTTGGATGCTTTGCGTACAGTTTTCTTAGACTATATGGAAGCAATATATACAAGGATTTCAACCGTCTACCTGTTCCATTCATTGTTCTACTTGTCGAAAGTTACAAATAATTTACGATAATGGATTAACAATGGGGCTCATTGTTCACTTAAACTTGAAGAACAAAAAATTGGCGAATGGTACTGTTTGGATGCTTTGCATATATGTTTCTTAGACTATATAGAAGCAATATATACATTGATTTCAACCGTCTACCTGTTCCACTCATTGTTCTACTTGTCGCAAGTTACAAATAATTTCCGTTAAAATGTTAACAATGGGGCTCGTAGTTCACTTAAACTTGAAGATGAAATAATTGGCGAATTGTACTGTTTGGATGCTTTGCATATATGTTTCTTAGATTAATAGAAGCAATATATACAAAGATTTCAACCGTCTACCTGTTCCATTCATTGTTCTACTTGTCGAAAGCTACAAATAATTTCCGATAACGGATTAACCATTGGGGCTCATTGTTCACTTAACCTTGAAGAACAAAAAATTGGCGAATTGTACTGTTTGGATGCTTTGCATATATGTTTCTTAGACTGTATAGAAGCAATATATACAAAGATTTCAACCGTCTACCTGTTCCACTCATTGTTCTACTTGTCGCAAGTTACAAATAATTTCCGATAAAGGATTAACAATGGGGCTCATTGTTCACTTAAACTTGAAGAACAAAAAATTGGCGAATGGTACTGTTTGGATGCTTTGCATATATGTTTCTTAGACTATATAGAAGCAATATATACATTGATTTCAACCTTCTACCTGTTCCACTCATTGTTCTACTTGTCGCAAGTTACAAATAATTTCCGATAAAGGATTAACCATTGGGGCTCACTGTTCACTTAAACTTGAAGAACAAAAAATTGGCGAATGGTACTGTTTGGATGCATTGCATATATGTTTCTTAGACTATATGGAAGCAATATATACAAAGATTTCAACCGTCTACGTGTTCCAATCATTGTTCTACTTGTAGAAAGTTACAATTAATTTCCGTTAAAGGATTGACAATGGGGCTCGTAGTTCACTTAAACTTGAAGAACAAAAAATTGGCGAATGGTACTGTTTGGATGCTTTGCATATATGTTTCTTAGACTATATAGAAGCAATATATACAATGATTTCAACAGTCTACCTGTTCAATTCATTGTTCTACTTGTCGAAATTTACAAATAATTTCCTTTAAAGGATTAACAATGGGGCTCGTAGTTCACTTAAACTTGAAGATGAAATAATTGGCGAATTGTACTGTTTGGATGCTTTGCATATATGTTTCTTAGATTAATAGAAGCAATATATACAAAGATTTCAACCGTCTACCTGTTCCATTCATTGTTCTACTTGTCGAAAGCTACAAATAATTTCCGATAACGGATTAACCATTGGGGCTCATTGTTCACTTAAACTTGAAGAACAAAAAATTGGCGAATTGTACTGTTTGGATGCTTTGCATATATGTTTCTTAGACTGTATAGAAGCAATATATACAAAGATTTCAACCGTCTACCTGTTCCACTCATTGTTCTACTTGTCGCAAGTTACAAATAATTTCCGATAAAGGATTAACAATGGGGCTCATTGTTCACTTAAACTTGAAGAACAAAAAATTGGCGAATGGTACTGTTTGGATGCTTTGCATATATGTTTCTTAGACTATATAGAAGCAATATATACATTGATTTCAACCTTCTACCTGTTCCACTCATTGTTCTACTTGTCGCAAGTTACAAATAATTTCCGATAAAGGATTAACCATTGGGGCTCACTGTTCACTTAAACTTGAAGAACAAAAAATTGGCGAATGGTACTGTTTGGATGCATTGCATATATGTTTCTTAGACTATATGGAAGCAATATATACAAAGATTTCAACCGTCTACGTGTTCCAATCATTGTTCTACTTGTAGAAAGTTACAATTAATTTCCATTAAAGGATTGACAATGGGGCTCGTAGTTCACTTAAACTTGAAGAACAAAAAATTGGCGAATGGTACTGTTTGGATGCTTTGCATATATGTTTCTTAGACTATATAGAAGCAATATATACATTGATTTCAACCGTCTACCTGTTCCACTCATTGTTCTACTTGTCGCAAGTTACAAATAATTTCCGATAAAGGATTAACAATGGGGCTCATTGTTCACTTAAACTTGAAGAACAAAAAATTGGCGAATGGTACTGTTTGGATGCTTTGCATATATGTTTCTTAGACTATATAGAAGCAATATATACATTGATTTCAACCTTCTACCTGTTCCACTCATTGTTCTACTTGTCGCAAGTTACAAATAATTTCCGATAAAGGATTAACCATTGGGGCTCACTGTTCACTTAAACTTGAAGAACAAAAAATTGGCGAATGGTACTGTTTGGATGCTTTGCATATATGTTTCATAGATTAATAGAAGCAATATATACAAAGATTTCAACCGTCTACCTGTTCCATTCATTGTTCTACTTGTCGAAAGCTACAAATAATTTCCGATAACGGATTAACCATTGGGGCTCATTGTTCACTTAAACTTGAAGAACAAAAAATTGGCGAATTGTACTGTTTGGATGCTTTGCATATATGTTTCTTAGACTATATAGAAGCAATATATACAAAGATTTCAACCGTCTACCTGTTCCATTCATTGATCTACTTGTCGAAAGTTACAAATAATTTCCGATAAAGGATTAACAATGGGTCTCATTGTTCACTTAAACTTGAAGAACAAAAAATTGGCGAATGGTACTGTTTGGATGCTTTGCATATATGTTTCTTAGACTATATGGAAGCAATATATACAAAGATTTCAACCGTCTACGTGTTCCAATCATTGTTCTACTTGTAGAAAGTTACAATTAATTTCCGTTAAAGGATTAACAATGGGGCTCGTAGTTCACATAAACTTGAAGAACAAAAAATTGGCGAATTGTACTGTTTGGATGCTTTGCATAGATGTTTCTTAGACTATTTAGAAGCAATATATAGAAAGATTTCACCCGTCTACCTGTACTATTCATTGTTCTACTGGTAGAAAGTTACAAATAATTTCCATTTCATGATTATCAATGGGGCTCGCTGTTCACTTAAACTTGAAGATCAAAAAATTGGCGATTGTTACTGTTTAGATGCTTTGCATATATGTTTCTTAGATTATATAGAAGCAATATATACAAAGATTTCAACCGTCTACCTGTTCCATTCATTGTTCTACTTGTCGAAAGCTACAAATAATTTCCGATAACGGATTAACCATTGGGGCTCATTGTTCACTTAAACTTGAAGAACAAAAAATTGGCGAATTGTACTGTTTGGATGCTTTGCATATATGTTTCCGATACTATATAGAAGAAATATATACAAAGATTTCAACCGTCTACCTGTTCCATTCACTGTTCTACTTGTCGAAAGTTACAAATAATTTCCGTTAAGGGATTAACAATGGGGATCGTAGTTTACTTAAACTTGAAGAACAAAAAATTGGCGAATGGTACTGTTTGGATGCTTTGCGTACATGTTTCTTAAACTATATGGAAGCAATATATACAATGATTTCAACCGTCTACCTGTTCCATTCATTGTTCTACTTGTCGAAAGTTACAAATAATTACCGATAAAGGACTAACCATTGGGGCTCATTGTTCACTTAAACTTGAAGAACAAAAAATTGGCGAATTGTACTGTTTGGATGCTTTGCATATATGTTTTTTAGATTATATAGAAGCAATATATACAAAGATTTCAACCGTCTACCTGTTCGATTCATTGTTCCACTTGTCGAAAGTTACAAATAATTTCCGATAAAGGATTAACAATGGGGCTCATTGTTCACTTAAACTTGAAGGACAAAAAATTGGCGAATGGTACTGTTTGGATGCTTTGCGTACAGGTTTCTTAGACTATATGGAAGCAATATATACAAGGATTTCAACCGTCTACCTGTTCCATTCATTGTTCTACTTGTCGAAAGTTACAAATAATTTACGATAATGGATTAACAATGGGGCTCATTGTTCACTTAAACTTGAAGAACAAAAAATTGGCGAATGGTACTGTTTGGATGCTTTGCATATATGTTTCTTAGACTATATAGAAGCCATATATACATTGATTTCAACCGTCTACCTGTTCCACTCATTGTTCTACTTGTCGCAAGTTACAAATAATTTCCGTTAAAATGTTAACAATGGGGCTCGTAGTTCACTTAAACTTGAAGATGAAATAATTGGCGAATTGTACTGTTTGGATGCTTTGCATATATGTTTCTTAGATTAATAGAAGCAATATATACAAAGATTTCAACCGTCTACCTGTTCCATTCATTGTTCTACTTGTCGAAAGCTACAAATAATTTCCGATAACGGATTAACCATTGGGGCTCATTGTTCACTTAAACTTGAAGAACAAAAAATTGGCGAATTGTACTGTTTGGATGCTTTGCATATATTCTTCTTAGACTGTATAGAAGCAATATATACAAAGATTTCAACCGTCTACCTGTTCCACTAATTGTTCTACTTGTCGCAAGTTACAAATAATTTCCGATAAAGGATTAACAATGGGGCTCATTGTTCACTTAAACTTGAAGAACAAAAAATTGGCGAATGGTACTGTTTGGATGCTTTGCATATATGTTTCTTAGACTGTATAGAAGCAATATATACAAAGATTTCAACCGTCTACCTGTTCCACTCATTGTTCTACTTGTCGCAAGTTACAAATAATTTCCGATAAAGGATTAACAATGGGGCTCATTGTTCACTTAAACTTGAAGAACAAAAAATTGGCGAATGGTACTGTTTGGATGCTTTGCATATATGTTTCTTAGACTATATGGAAGCAATATATACAAGGATTTCAACCGTCTACGTGTTCCAATCATTGTTCTACTTGTAGAAAGTTACAATTAATTTCCGTTAAAGGATTGACAATGGGGCTCGTAGTTCACTTAAACTTGAAGAACAAAAAATTGGCGAATGGTACTGTTTGGATGCTTTGCATATATGTTTCTTAGACTATATAGAAGCAATATATACATTGATTTCAACCGTCTACCTGTTCCACTCATTGTTCTACTTGTCGCAAGTTACAAATAATTTCCGATAAAGGATTAACAATGGGGCTCATTGTTCACTTAAACTTGAAGAACAAAAAATTGGCGAATGGTACTGTTTGGATGCTTTGCATATATGTTTCTTAGACTATATAGAAGCAATATATACATTGATTTCAACCTTCTACCTGTTCCACTCATTGTTCTACTTGTCGCAAGTTACAAATAATTTCCGATAAAGGATTAACCATTGGGGCTCACTGTTCACTTAAACTTGAAGAACAAAAAATTGGCGAATGGTACTGTTTGGATGCTTTGCATATATGTTTCGTAGACTATATAGAAGCAATATATACAAAGATTTCAACCGTCTACCTGTTCGATTCATTGTTCCACTTGTCGAAAGTTACAAATAATTTCCGATAATGGATTAACAATGGGGCTCATTGTTCACTTAAACTTGAAGAACAAAAAATTGGCGAATGGTACTGTTTGGATGCTTTGCATATATGTTTCTTAGACTATATAGAAGCAATATATACATTGATTTCAACCGTCTACCTGTTCCACTCATTGTTCTACTTGTCGCAAGTTACAAATAATTTCCGTTAAAATGTTAACAATGGGGCTCGTAGTTCACTTAAACTTGAAGATGAAATAATTGGCGAATTGTACTGTTTGGATGCTTTGCACATATGTTTCTTAGACTATATGGAAGCAATATATACAAAGATTTCAACCGTCTACGTGTTCGATTCATTGTTCCACTTGTCGAAAGTTACAAATAATTTCCGATAAAGGATTAACAATGGGGCTCATTGTTCACTTAAACTTGAAGGACAAAAAATTGGCGAATGGTACTGTTTGGATGCTTTGCGTACAGGTTTCTTAGACTATATGGAAGCAATATATACAAGGATTTCAACCGTCTACCTGTTCCATTCATTGTTCTTCTTGTCGAAAGTTACAAATAATTTACGATAATGGATTAACAATGGGGCTCATTGTTCACTTAAACTTGAAGAACAAAAAATTGGCGAATGGTACTGTTTGGATGCTTTGCATATATGTTTCTTAGACTATATAGAAGCAATATATACATTGATTTCAACCGTCTACCTGTTCCACTCATTGTTCTACTTGTCGCAAGTTACAAATAATTTCCGTCAAAATGTTAACAATGGGGCTCGTAGTTCACTTAAACTTGAAGATGAAATAATTGGCGAATTGTACTGTTTGGATGCTTTGCATATATGTTTCTTAGATTAATAGAAGCAATATATACAAAGATTTCAACCGTCTACCTGTTCCATTCATTGTTCTACTTGTCGAAAGCTACAAATAATTTCCGATAACGGATTAACCATTGGGGCTCATTGTTCACTTAAACTTGAAGAACAAAAAATTGGCGAATTGTACTGTTTGGATGCTTTGCATATATGTTACTTAGACTGTATAGAAGCAATATATACAAAGATTTCAACCGTCTACCTGTTCCACTCATTGTTCTACTTGTCGCAAGTTACAAATAATTTCCGATAATGGATTAACAATGGGGCTCATTGTTCACTTAAACTTGAAGAACAAAAAATTGGCGAATTGTACTGTTTGGATGCTTTGCATATATGTTTCTTAGACTATATAGAAGCAATATATACAAAGATTTCAACCGTCTACCTGTTCCATTCATTGATCTACTTGTCGAAAGTTACAAATAATTTCCGATAAAGGATTAACAATGGGTCTCATTGTTCACTTAAACTTGAAGAACAAAAAATTGGCGAATGGTACTGTTTGGATGCTTTGCATATATGTTTCTTAGACTATATGGAAGCAATATATACAAAGATTTCAACCGTCTACGTGTTCCAATCATTGTTCTACTTGTAGAAAGTTACAATTAATTTCCGTTAAAGGATTAACAATGGGGCTCGTAGTTCACATAAACTTGAAGAACAAAAAATTGGCGAATTGTACTGTTTGGATGCTTTGCATAGATGTTTCTTAGACTATTTAGAAGCAATATATAGAAAGATTTCACCCGTCTACCTGTACTATTCATTGTTCTACTGGTAGAAAGTTACAAATAATTTCCATTTCATGATTATCAATGGGGCTCGCTGTTCACTTAAACTTGAAGATCAAAAAATTGGCGATTGTTACTGTTTAGATGCTTTGCATATATGTTTCTTAGATTATATAGAAGCAATATATACAAAGATTTCAACCGTCTACCTGTTCCATTCATTGTTCTACTTGTCGAAAGCTACAAATAATTTCCGATAACGGATTAACCATTGGGGCTCATTGTTCACTTAAACATGAAGAACAAAAAATTGGCGAATTGTACTGTTTGGATGCTTTGCATATATGTTTCCGATACTATATAGAAGAAATATATACAAAGATTTCAACCGTCTACCTGTTCCATTCACTGTTCTACTTGTCGAAAGTTACAAATAATTTCCGTTAAGGGATTAACAATGGGGATCGTAGTTTACTTAAACTTGAAGAACAAAAAATTGGCGAATGGTACTGTTTGGATGCTTTGCGTACATGTTTCTTCAACTATATGGAAGCAATATATACAATGATTTCAACCGTCTACCTGTTCCATTCATTGTTCTACTTGTCGAAAGTTACAAATAATTACCGATAAAGGACTAACCATTGGGGCTCATTGTTCACTTAAACTTGAAGAACAAAAAATTGGCGAATTGTACTGTTTGGATGCTTTGCATATATGTTTTTTAGATTATATAGAAGCAATATATACAAAGATTTCAACCGTCTACCTGTTCGATTCATTGTTCCACTTGTCGAAAGTTACAAATAATTTCCGATAAAGGATTAACAATGGGGCTCATTGTTCACTTAAACTTGAAGGACAAAAAATTGGCGAATGGTACTGTTTGGATGCTTTGCGTACAGGTTTCTTAGACTATATGGAAGCAATATATACAAGGATTTCAACCGTCTACCTGTTCCATTCATTGTTCTACTTGTCGAAAGTTACAAATAATTTACGATAATGGATTAACAATGGGGCTCATTGTTCACTTAAACTTGAAGAACAAAAAATTGGCGAATGGTACTGTTTGGATGCTTTGCATATATGTTTCTTAGACTATATAGAAGCAATATATACATTGATTTCAACCTTCTACCTGTTCCACTCATTGTTCTACTTGTCGCAAGTTACAAATAATTTCCGATAAAGGATTAACCATTGGGGCTCACTGTTCACTTAATCTTGAAGAACAAAAAATTGGCGAATGGTACTGTTTGGATGCTTTGCATATATGTTTCTTAGACTATATGGAAGCAATATATACAAAGATTTCAACAGTCTAAGTGTTCCAATCATTGTTCTACTTGTAGAAAGTTACAATTAATTTCCGTTAAAGGATTGACAATGGGGCTCGTAGTTCACTTAAACTTGAAGAACAAAAAATTGGCGAATGGTACTGTTTGGATGCTTTGCATATATGTTTCTTAGACTATATAGAAGCAATATATACATTGATTTCAACCGTCTACCTGTTCCACTCATTGTTCTACTTGTCGCAAGTTACAAATAATTTCCGATAAAGGATTAACAATGGGGCTCATTGTTCACTTAAACTTGAAGAACAAAAAATTGGCGAATGGTACTGTTTGGATGCTTTGCATATATGTTTCTTAGACTATATAGAAGCAATATATACATTGATTTCAACCTTCTACCTGTTCCACTCATTGTTCTACTTGTCGCAAGTTACAAATAATTTCCGATAAAGGATTAACCATTGGGGCTCACTGTTCACTTAAACTTGAAGAACAAAAAATTGGCGAATGGTACTGTTTGGATGCTTTGCATATATGTTTCGTAGACTATATAGAAGCAATATATACAAAGATTTCAACCGTCTACCTGTTCGATTCATTGTTCCACTTGTCGAAAGTTACAAATAATTTCCGATAATGGATTAACAATGGGGCTCATTGTTCACTTAAACTTGAAGAACAAAAAATTGGCGAATGGTACTGTTTGGATGCTTTGCATATATGTTTCTTAGACTATATAGAAGCAATATATACATTGATTTCAACCGTCTACCTGTTCCACTCATTGTTCTACTTGTCGCAAGTTACAAATAATTTCCGTTAAAATGTTAACAATGGGGCTCGTAGTTCACTTAAACTTGAAGATGAAATAATTGGCGAATTGTACTGTTTGGATGCTTTGCATATATGTTTCTTAGACTATATGGAAGCAATATATACAAGGATTTCAACCGTCTACCTGTTCCATTCATTGTTCTACTTGTCGAAAGTTACAAATAATTTACGATAATGGATTAACAATGGGGCTCATTGTTCACTTAAACTTGAAGAACAAAAAATTGGCGAATGGTACTGTTTGGATGCTTTGCATATATGTTTCTTAGACTATATAGAAGCCATATATACAATGATTTCAACCGTCTACCTGTTCCACTCATTGTTCTACTTGTCGCAAGTTACAAATAATTTACGATAATGGATTAACAATGGGGCTCATTGTTCACTTAAACTTGAAGAACAAAAAATTGGCGAATGGTACTGTTTGGATGCTTTGCATATATGTTTCTTAGACTATATAGAAGCAATATATACATTGATTTCAACCTTCTACCTGTTCCACTCATTGTTCTACTTGTCGCAAGTTACAAATAATTTCCGATAAAGGATTAACCATTGGGGCTCACTGTTCACTTAATCTTGAAGAACAAAAAATTGGCGAATGGTACTGTTTGGATGCTTTGCACATATGTTTCTTAGACTATATGGAAGCAATATATACAAAGATTTCAACAGTCTAAGTGTTCCAATCATTGTTCTACTTGTAGAAAGTTACAATTAATTTCCGTTAAAGGATTGACAATGGGGCTCGTAGTTCACTTAAACTTGAAGAACAAAAAATTGGCGAATGGTACTGTTTGGATGCTTTGCATATATGTTTCTTAGACTATATAGAAGCAATATATACATTGATTTCAACCGTCTACCTGTTCCACTCATTGTTCTACTTGTCGCAAGTTACAAATAATTTCCGATAAAGGATTAACAATGGGGCTCATTGTTCACTTAAACTTGAAGAACAAAAAATTGGCGAATGGTACTGTTTGGATGCTTTGCATATATGTTTCTTAGACTATATAGAAGCAATATATACATTGATTTCAACCTTCTACCTGTTCCACTCATTGTTCTACTTGTCGCAAGTTACAAATAATTTCCGATAAAGGATTAACCATTGGGGCTCACTGTTCACTTAAACTTGAAGAACAAAAAATTGGCGAATGGTACTGTTTGGATGCTTTGCATATATGTTTCGTAGACTATATAGAAGCAATATATACAAAGATTTCAACCGTCTACCTGTTCGATTCATTGTTCCACTTGTCGAAAGTTACAAATAATTTCCGATAATGGATTAACAATGGGGCTCATTGTTCACTTAAACTTGAAGAACAAAAAATTGGCGAATGGTACTGTTTGGATGCTTTGCATATATGTTTCTTAGACTATATAGAAGCAATATATACATTGATTTCAACCGTCTACCTGTTCCACTCATTGTTCTACTTGTCGCAAGTTACAAATAATTTCCGTTAAAATGTTAACAATGGGGCTCGTAGTTCACTTAAACTTGAAGATGAAATAATTGGCGAATTGTACTGTTTGGATGCTTTGCATATATGTTTCTTAGACTATATGGAAGCAATATATACAAGGATTTCAACCGTCTACCTGTTCCATTCATTGTTCTACTTGTCGAAAGTTACAAATAATTTACGATAATGGATTAACAATGGGGCTCATTGTTCACTTAAACTTGAAGAACAAAAAATTGGCGAATGGTACTGTTTGGATGCTTTGCATATATGTTTCTTAGACTATATAGAAGCCATATATACATTGATTTCAACCGTCTACCTGTTCCACTCATTGTTCTACTTGTCGCAAGTTACAAATAATTTCCGTTAAAATGTTAACAATGGGGCTCGTAGTTCACTTAAACTTGAAGATGAAATAATTGGCGAATTGTACTGTTTGGATGCTTTGCATATATGTTTCTTAGATTAATAGAAGCAATATATACAAAGATTTCAACCGTCTACCTGTTCCATTCATTGTTCTACTTGTCGAAAGCTACAAATAATTTCCGATAAAGGATTAACAATGGGGCTCATTGTTCACTTAAACTTGAAGAACAAAAAATTGGCGAATGGTACTGTTTGGATGCTTTGCATATATGTTTCTTAGACTGTATAGAAGCAATATATACAAAGATTTCAACCGTCTACCTGTTCCACTCATTGTTCTACTTGTCGCAAGTTACAAATAATTTCCGATAAAGGATTAACAATGGGGCTCATTGTTCACTTAAACTTGAAGAACAAAAAATTGGCGAATGGTACTGTTTGGATGCTTTGCATATATGTTTCTTAGACTATATGGAAGCAATATATACAAGGATTTCAACCGTCTACGTGTTCCAATCATTGTTCTACTTGTAGAAAGTTACAATTAATTTCCGTTAAAGGATTGACAATGGGGCTCGTAGTTCACTTAAACTTGAAGAACAAAAAATTGGCGAATGGTACTGTTTGGATGCTTTGCATATATGTTTCTTAGACTATATAGAAGCAATATATACATTGATTTCAACCGTCTACCTGTTCCACTCATTGTTCTACTTGTCGCAAGTTACAAATAATTTCCGATAAAGGATTAACAATGGGGCTCATTGTTCACTTAAACTTGAAGAACAAAAAATTGGCGAATGGTACTGTTTGGATGCTTTGCATATATGTTTCTTAGACTATATAGAAGCAATATATACATTGATTTCAACCTTCTACCTGTTCCACTCATTGTTCTACTTGTCGCAAGTTACAAATAATTTCCGATAAAGGATTAACCATTGGGGCTCACTGTTCACTTAAACTTGAAGAACAAAAAATTGGCGAATGGTACTGTTTGGATGCTTTGCATATATGTTTCGTAGACTATATAGAAGCAATATATACAAAGATTTCAACCGTCTACCTGTTCGATTCATTGTTCCACTTGTCGAAAGTTACAAATAATTTCCGATAATGGATTAACAATGGGGCTCATTGTTCACTTAAACTTGAAGAACAAAAAATTGGCGAATGGTACTGTTTGGATGCTTTGCATATATGTTTCTTAGACTATATAGAAGCAATATATACATTGATTTCAACCGTCTACCTGTTCCACTCATTGTTCTACTTGTCGCAAGTTACAAATAATTTCCGTTAAAATGTTAACAATGGGGCTCGTAGTTCACTTAAACTTGAAGATGAAATAATTGGCTAATTGTACTGTTTGGATGCTTTGCACATATGTTTCTTAGACTATATGGAAGCAATATATACAAAGATTTCAACCGTCTACGTGTTCGATTCATTGTTCCACTTGTCGAAAGTTACAAATAATTTCCGATAAAGGATTAACAATGGGGCTCATTGTTCACTTAAACTTGAAGGACAAAAAATTGGCGAATGGTACTGTTTGGATGCTTTGCGTACAGGTTTCTTAGACTATATGGAAGCAATATATACAAGGATTTCAACCGTCTACCTGTTCCATTCATTGTTCTTCTTGTCGAAAGTTACAAATAATTTACGATAATGGATTAACAATGGGGCTCATTGTTCACTTAAACTTGAAGAACAAAAAATTGGCGAATGGTACTGTTTGGATGCTTTGCATATATGTTTCTTAGACTATATAGAAGCAATATATACATTGATTTCAACCGTCTACCTGTTCCACTCATTGTTCTACTTGTCGCAAGTTACAAATAATTTCCGTCAAAATGTTAACAATGGGGCTCGTAGTTCACTTAAACTTGAAGATGAAATAATTGGCGAATTGTACTGTTTGGATGCTTTGCATATATGTTTCTTAGATTAATAGAAGCAATATATACAAAGATTTCAACCGTCTACCTGTTCCATTCATTGTTCTACTTGTCGAAAGCTACAAATAATTTCCGATAACGGATTAACCATTGGGGCTCATTGTTCACTTAAACTTGAAGAACAAAAAATTGGCGAATTGTACTGTTTGGATGCTTTGCATATATGTTTCTTAGACTGTATAGAAGCAATATATACAAAGATTTCAACCGTCTACCTGTTCCACTCATTGTTCTACTTGTCGCAAGTTACAAATAATTTCCGATAAAGGATTAACAATGGGGCTCATTGTTCACTTAAACTTGAAGAACAAAAAATTGGCGAATTGTACTGTTTGGATGCTTTGCATATATGTTTCTTAGACTATATAGAAGCAATATATACAAAGATTTCAACCGTCTACCTGTTCCATTCATTGATCTACTTGTCGAAAGTTACAAATAATTTCCGATAAAGGATTAACAATGGGTCTCATTGTTCACTTAAACTTGAAGAACAAAAAATTGGCGAATGGTACTGTTTGGATGCTTTGCATATATGTTTCTTAGACTATATGGAAGCAATATATACAAAGATTTCAACCGTCTACGTGTTCCAATCATTGTTCTACTTGTAGAAAGTTACAATTAATTTCCGTTAAAGGATTAACAATGGGGCTCGTAGTTCACATAAACTTGAAGAACAAAAAATTGGCGAATTGTACTGTTTGGATGCTTTGCATAGATGTTTCTTAGACTATTTAGAAGCAATATATAGAAAGATTTCACCCGTCTACCTGTACTATTCATTGTTCTACTGGTAGAAAGTTACAAATAATTTCCATTTCATGATTATCAATGGGGCTCGCTGTTCACTTAAACTTGAAGATCAAAAAATTCGCGATTGTTACTGTTTAGATGCTTTGCATATATGTTTCTTAGATTATATAGAAGCAATATATACAAAGATTTCAACCGTCTACCTGTTCCATTCATTGTTCTACTTGTCGAAAGCTACAAATAATTTCCGATAACGGATTAACCATTGGGGCTCATTGTTCACTTAAACATGAAGAACAAAAAATTGGCGAATTGTACTGTTTGGATGCTTTGCATATATGTTTCCGATACTATATAGAAGAAATATATACAAAGATTTCAACCGTCTACCTGTTCCATTCACTGTTCTACTTGTCGAAAGTTACAAATAATTTCCGTTAAGGGATTAACAATGGGGATCGTAGTTTACTTAAACTTGAAGAACAAAAAATTGGCGAATGGTACTGTTTGGATGCTTTGCGTACATGTTTCTTAAACTATATGGAAGCAATATATACAATGATTTCAACCGTCTACCTGTTCCATTCATTGTTCTACTTGTCGAAAGTTACAAATAATTACCGATAAAGGACTAACCATTGGGGCTCATTGTTCACTTAAACTTGAAGAACAAAAAATTGGCGAATTGTACTGTTTGGATGCTTTGCATATATGTTTTTTAGATTATATAGAAGCAATATATACAAAGATTTCAACCGTCTACCTGTTCGATTCATTGTTCCACTTGTCGAAAGTTACAAATAATTTCCGATAAAGGATTAACAATGGGGCTCATTGTTCACTTAAACTTGAAGGACAAAAAATTGGCGAATGGTACTGTTTGGATGCTTTGCGTACAGGTTTCTTAGACTATATGGAAGCAATATATACAAGGATTTCAACCGTCTACCTGTTCCATTCATTGTTCTACTTGTCGAAAGTTACAAATAATTTACGATAATGGATTAACAATGGGGCTCATTGTTCACTTAAACTTGAAGAACAAAAAATTGGCGAATGGTACTGTTTGGATGCTTTGCATATATGTTTCTTAGACTATATAGAAGCAATATATACATTGATTTCAACCTTCTACCTGTTCCACTCATTGTTCTACTTGTCGCAAGTTACAAATAATTTCCGATAAAGGATTAACCATTGGGGCTCACTGTTCACTTAATCTTGAAGAACAAAAAATTGGCGAATGGTACTGTTTGGATGCTTTGCATATATGTTTCTTAGACTATATAGAAGCAATATATACAAAGATTTCAACCGTCTACCTGTTCGATTCATTGTTCCACTTGTCGAAAGTTACAAATAATTTCCGATAAAGGATTAACAATGGGGCTCATTGTTCACTTAAACTTGAAGGACAAAAAATTGGCGAATGGTACTGTTTGGATGCTTTGCGTACAGGTTTCTTAGACTATATGGAAGCAATATATACAAGGATTTCAACCGTCTACCTGTTCCATTCATTGTTCTACTTGTCGAAAGTTACAAATAATTTCCGATAAAGGATTAACCATTGGGGCTCACTGTTCACTTAATCTTGAAGAACAAAAAATTGGCGAATGGTACTGTTTGGATGCTTTGCATATATGTTTCTTAGACTATATGGAAGCAATATATACAAAGATTTCAACAGTCTAAGTGTTCCAATCATTGTTCTACTTGTAGAAAGTTACAATTAATTTCCGTTAAAGGATTGACAATGGGGCTCGTAGTTCACTTAAACTTGAAGAACAAAAAATTGGCGAATGGTACTGTTTGGATGCTTTGCATATATGTTTCTTAGACTATATAGAAGCAATATATACATTGATTTCAACCGTCTACCTGTTCCACTCATTGTTCTACTTGTCGCAAGTTACAAATAATTTCCGATAAAGGATTAACAATGGGGCTCATTGTTCACTTAAACTTGAAGGACAAAAAATTGGCGAATGGTACTGTTTGGATGCTTTGCGTACAGGTTTCTTAGACTATATGGAAGCAATATATACAAGGATTTCAACCGTCTACCTGTTCCATTCATTGTTCTACTTGTCGAAAGTTACAAATAATTTACGATAATGGATTAACAATGGGGCTCATTGTTCACTTAAACTTGAAGAACAAAAAATTGGCGAATGGTACTGTTTGGATGCTTTGCATATATGTTTCTTAGACTATATAGAAGCAATATATACATTGATTTCAACCTTCTACCTGTTCCACTCATTGTTCTACTTGTCGCAAGTTACAAATAATTTCCGATAAAGGATTAACCATTGGGGCTCACTGTTCACTTAATCTTGAAGAACAAAAAATTGGCGAATGGTACTGTTTGGATGCTTTGCATATATGTTTCTTAGACTATATGGAAGCAATATATACAAAGATTTCAACAGTCTAAGTGTTCCAATCATTGTTCTACTTGTAGAAAGTTACAATTAATTTCCGTTAAAGGATTGACAATGGGGCTCGTAGTTCACTTAAACTTGAAGAACAAAAAATTGGCGAATGGTACTGTTTGGATGCTTTGCATATATGTTTCTTAGACTATATAGAAGCAATATATACATTGATTTCAACCGTCTACCTGTTCCACTCATTGTTCTACTTGTCGCAAGTTACAAATAATTTCCGATAAAGGATTAACAATGGGGCTCATTGTTCACTTAAACTTGAAGAACAAAAAATTGGCGAATGGTACTGTTTGGATGCTTTGCATATATGTTTCTTAGACTATATAGAAGCAATATATACATTGATTTCAACCTTCTACCTGTTCCACTCATTGTTCTACTTGTCGCAAGTTACAAATAATTTCCGATAAAGGATTAACCATTGGGGCTCACTGTTCACTTAAACTTGAAGAACAAAAAATTGGCGAATGGTACTGTTTGGATGCTTTGCATATATGTTTCGTAGACTATATAGAAGCAATATATACAAAGATTTCAACCGTCTACCTGTTCGATTCATTGTTCCACTTGTCGAAAGTTACAAATAATTTCCGATAATGGATTAACAATGGGGCTCATTGTTCACTTAAACTTGAAGAACAAAAAATTGGCGAATGGTACTGTTTGGATGCTTTGCATATATGTTTCTTAGACTATATAGAAGCAATATATACATTGATTTCAACCGTCTACCTGTTCCACTCATTGTTCTACTTGTCGCAAGTTACAAATAATTTCCGTTAAAATGTTAACAATGGGGCTCGTAGTTCACTTAAACTTGAAGATGAAATAATTGGCGAATTGTACTGTTTGGATGCTTTGCATATATGTTTCTTAGACTATATGGAAGCAATATATACAAGGATTTCAACCGTCTACCTGTTCCATTCATTGTTCTACTTGTCGAAAGTTACAAATAATTTACGATAATGGATTAACAATGGGGCTCATTGTTCACTTAAACTTGAAGAACAAAAAATTGGCGAATGGTACTGTTTGGATGCTTTGCATATATGTTTCTTAGACTATATAGAAGCCATATATACATTGATTTCAACCGTCTACCTGTTCCACTCATTGTTCTACTTGTCGCAAGTTACAAATAATTTACGATAATGGATTAACAATGGGGCTCATTGTTCACTTAAACTTGAAGAACAAAAAATTGGCGAATGGTACTGTTTGGATGCTTTGCATATATGTTTCTTAGACTATATAGAAGCAATATATACATTGATTTCAACCTTCTACCTGTTCCACTCATTGTTCTACTTGTCGCAAGTTACAAATAATTTCCGATAAAGGATTAACCATTGGGGCTCACTGTTCACTTAATCTTGAAGAACAAAAAATTGGCGAATGGTACTGTTTGGATGCTTTGCATATATGTTTCTTAGACTATATGGAAGCAATATATACAAAGATTTCAACAGTCTAAGTGTTCCAATCATTGTTCTACTTGTAGAAAGTTACAATTAATTTCCGTTAAAGGATTGACAATGGGGCTCGTAGTTCACTTAAACTTGAAGAACAAAAAATTGGCGAATGGTACTGTTTGGATGCTTTGCATATATGTTTCTTAGACTATATAGAAGCAATATATACATTGATTTCAACCGTCTACCTGTTCCACTCATTGTTCTACTTGTCGCAAGTTACAAATAATTTCCGATAAAGGATTAACAATGGGGCTCATTGTTCACTTAAACTTGAAGAACAAAAAATTGGCGAATGGTACTGTTTGGATGCTTTGCATATATGTTTCTTAGACTATATAGAAGCAATATATACATTGATTTCAACCTTCTACCTGTTCCACTCATTGTTCTACTTGTCGCAAGTTACAAATAATTTCCGATAAAGGATTAACCATTGGGGCTCACTGTTCACTTAAACTTGAAGAACAAAAAATTGGCGAATGGTACTGTTTGGATGCTTTGCATATATGTTTCGTAGACTATATAGAAGCAATATATACAAAGATTTCAACCGTCTACCTGTTCGATTCATTGTTCCACTTGTCGAAAGTTACAAATAATTTCCGATAATGGATTAACAATGGGGCTCATTGTTCACTTAAACTTGAAGAACAAAAAATTGGCGAATGGTACTGTTTGGATGCTTTGCATATATGTTTCTTAGACTATATAGAAGCAATATATACATTGATTTCAACCGTCTACCTGTTCCACTCATTGTTCTACTTGTCGCAAGTTACAAATAATTTCCGTTAAAATGTTAACAATGGGGCTCGTAGTTCACTTAAACTTGAAGATGAAATAATTGGCGAATTGTACTGTTTGGATGCTTTGCATATATGTTTCTTAGACTATATGGAAGCAATATATACAAGGATTTCAACCGTCTACCTGTTCCATTCATTGTTCTACTTGTCGAAAGCTACAAATAATTTCCGATAACGGATTAACCATTGGGGCTCATTGTTCACTTAAACTTGAAGAACAAAAAATTGGCGAATTGTACTGTTTGGATGCTTTGCATATATGTTTCCGATACTATATAGAAGAAATATATACAAAGATTTCAACCGTCTACCTGTTCCATTCACTGTTCTACTTGTCGAAAGTTACAAATAATTTCCGTTAAGGGATTAACAATGGGGATCGTAGTTTACTTAAACTTGAAGAACAAAAAATTGGCGAATGGTACTGTTTGGATGCTTTGCGTACATGTTTCTTAAACTATATGGAAGCAATATATACAATGATTTCAACCGTCTACCTGTTCCATTCATTGTTCTACTTGTCGAAAGTTACAAATAATTACCGATAAAGGACTAACCATTGGGGCTCATTGTTCACTTAAACTTGAAGAACAAAAAATTGGCGAATTGTACTGTTTGGATGCTTTGCATATATGTTTTTTAGATTATATAGAAGCAATATATACAAAGATTTCAACCGTCTACCTGTTCGATTCATTGTTCCACTTGTCGAAAGTTACAAATAATTTCCGATAAAGGATTAACAATGGGGCTCATTGTTCACTTAAACTTGAAGGACAAAAAATTGGCGAATGGTACTGTTTGGATGCTTTGCGTACAGGTTTCTTAGACTATATGGAAGCAATATATACAAGGATTTCAACCGTCTACCTGTTCCATTCATTGTTCTACTTGTCGAAAGTTACAAATAATTTACGATAATGGATTAACAATGGGGCTCATTGTTCACTTAAACTTGAAGAACAAAAAATTGGCGAATGGTACTGTTTGGATGCTTTGCATATATGTTTCTTAGACTATATAGAAGCAATATATACATTGATTTCAACCTTCTACCTGTTCCACTCATTGTTCTACTTGTCGCAAGTTACAAATAATTTCCGATAAAGGATTAACCATTGGGGCTCACTGTTCACTTAATCTTGAAGAACAAAAAATTGGCGAATGGTACTGTTTGGATGATTTGCATATATGTTTCTTAGACTATATGGAAGCAATATATACAAAGATTTCAACAGTCTAAGTGTTCCAATCATTGTTCTACTTGTAGAAAGTTACAATTAATTTCCGTTAAAGGATTGACAATGGGGCTCGTAGTTCACTTAAACTTGAAGAACAAAAAATTGGCGAATGGTACTGTTTGGATGCTTTGCATATATGTTTCTTAGACTATATAGAAGCAATATATACATTGATTTCAACCGTCTACCTGTTCCACTCATTGTTCTACTTGTCGCAAGTTACAAATAATTTCCGATAAAGGATTAACAATGGGGCTCATTGTTCACTTAAACTTGAAGAACAAAAAATTGGCGAATGGTACTGTTTGGATGCTTTGCATATATGTTTCTTAGACTATATAGAAGCAATATATACATTGATTTCAACCTTCTACCTGTTCCACTCATTGTTCTACTTGTCGCAAGTTACAAATAATTTCCGATAAAGGATTAACCATTGGGGCTCACTGTTCACTTAAACTTGAAGAACAAAAAATTGGCGAATGGTACTGTTTGGATGCTTTGCATATATGTTTCGTAGACTATATAGAAGCAATATATACAAAGATTTCAACCGTCTACCTGTTCGATTCATTGTTCCACTTGTCGAAAGTTACAAATAATTTCCGATAATGGATTAACAATGGGGCTCATTGTTCACTTAAACTTGAAGAACAAAAAATTGGCGAATGGTACTGTTTGGATGCTTTGCATATATGTTTCTTAGACTATATAGAAGCAATATATACATTGATTTCAACCGTCTACCTGTTCCACTCATTGTTCTACTTGTCGCAAGTTACAAATAATTTCCGTTAAAATGTTAACAATGGGGCTCGTAGTTCACTTAAACTTGAAGATGAAATAATTGGCGAATTGTACTGTTTGGATGCTTTGCATATATGTTTCTTAGACTATATGGAAGCAATATATACAAAGATTTCAACCGTCTACGTGTTCGATTCATTGTTCCACTTGTCGAAAGTTACAAATAATTTCCGATAAAGGATTAACAATGGGGCTCATTGTTCACTTAAACTTGAAGGACAAAAAATTGGCGAATGGTACTGTTTGGATGCTTTGCGTACAGGTTTCTTAGACTATATGGAAGCAATATATACAACGATTTCAACCGTCTACCTGTTCCATTCATTGTTCTACTTGTCGAAAGTTACAAATAATTTACGATAATGGATTAACAATGGGGCTCATTGTTCACTTAAACTTGAAGAACAAAAAATTGGCGAATGGTACTGTTTGGATGCTTTGCATATATGTTTCTTAGACTATATAGAAGCAATATATACATTGATTTCAACCGTCTACCTGTTCCACTCATTGTTCTACTTGTCGCAAGTTACAAATAATTTCCGTTAAAATGTTAACAATGGGGCTCGTAGTTCACTTAAACTTGAAGATGAAATAATTGGCGAATTGTACTGTTTGGATGCTTTGCATATATGTTTCTTAGATTAATAGAAGCAATATATACAAAGATTTCAACCGTCTACCTGTTCCATTCATTGTTCTACTTGTCGAAAGCTACAAATAATTTCCGATAACGGATTAACCATTGGGGCTCATTGTTCACTTAAACTTGAAGAACAAAAAATTGGCGAATTGTACTGTTTGGATGCTTTGCATATATGTTTCTTAGACTGTATAGAAGCAATATATACAAAGATTTCAACCGTCTACCTGTTCCACTCATTGTTCTACTTGTCGCAAGTTACAAATAATTTCCGATAAAGGATTAACAATGGGGCTCATTGTTCACTTAAACTTGAAGAACAAAAAATTGGCGAATGGTACTGTTTGGATGCTTTGCATATATGTTTCTTAGACTATATAGAAGCAATATATACATTGATTTCAACCTTCTACCTGTTCCACTCATTGTTCTACTTGTCGCAAGTTACAAATAATTTCCGATAAAGGATTAACCATTGGGGCTCACTGTTCACTTAATCTTGAAGAACAAAAAATTGGCGAATGGTACTGTTTGGATGCTTTGCATATATGTTTCTTAGACTATATGGAAGCAATATATACAAAGATTTCAACAGTCTAAGTGTTCCAATCATTGTTCTACTTGTAGAAAGTTACAATTAATTTCCGTTAAAGGATTGACAATGGGGCTCGTAGTTCACTTAAACTTGAAGAACAAAAAATTGGCGAATGGTACTGTTTGGATGCTTTGCATATATGTTTCTTAGACTATATAGAAGCAATATATACATTGATTTCAACCGTCTACCTGTTCCACTCATTGTTCTACTTGTCGCAAGTTACAAATAATTTCCGATAAAGGATTAACAATGGGGCTCATTGTTCACTTAAACTTGAAGAACAAAAAATTGGCGAATGGTACTGTTTGGATGCTTTGCATATATGTTTCTTAGACTATATAGAAGCAATATATACATTGATTTCAACCGTCTACCTGTTCCATTCATTGTTCTACTTGTCGAAAGTTACAAATAATTACCGATAAAGGACTAACCATTGGGGCTCATTGTTCACTTAAACTTGAAGAACAAAAAATTGGCGAATTGTACTGTTTGGATGCTTTGCATATATGTTTTTTAGATTATATAGAAGCAATATATACAAAGATTTCAACCGTCTACCTGTTCGATTCATTGTTCCACTTGTCGAAAGTTACAAATAATTTCCGATAAAGGATTAACAATGGGGCTCATTGTTCACTTAAACTTGAAGGACAAAAAATTGGCGAATGGTACTGTTTGGATGCTTTGCGTACAGGTTTCTTAGACTATATGGAAGCAATATATACAAGGATTTCAACCGTCTACCTGTTCCATTCATTGTTCTACTTGTCGAAAGTTACAAATAATTTACGATAATGGATTAACAATGGGGCTCATTGTTCACTTAAACTTGAAGAACAAAAAATTGGCGAATGGTACTGCTTGGATGCTTTGCATATATGTTTCTTAGACTATATAGAACCAATATATACATTGATTTCAACCTTCTACCTGTTCCACTCATTGTTCTACTTGTCGCAAGTTACAAATAATTTCCGATAAAGGATTAACCATTGGGGCTCACTGTTCACTTAAACTTGAAGAACAAAAAATTGGCGAATGGTACTGTTTGGATGCTTTGCATATATGTTTCTTAGACTATATGGAAGCAATATATACAAAGATTTCAACCGTCTACGTGTTCCAATCATTGTTCTACTTGTAGAAAGTTACAATTAATTTCCGTTAAAGGATTGACAATGGGGCTCGTAGTTCACTTAAACTTGAAGAACAAAAAATTGGCGAATGGTACTGTTTGGATG
>CAXDIW010000029.1:0-94000 GCA_963989415.1 Cerceris ruficornis | reverse complement strand
ACTGTTTGGATGCTTTGCATATATGTTTCTTAGACTATATAGAAGCAATGTATACAAAGATTTCAACCGTCTACCTGTTCCATTCATTGTTCTACTAGTCGAAAGTTACAAATAATTACCGATAAAGGATTAACCATTGGGGCTCATTGTTCACTTAAACTTGAAGAACAAAAAATTGGCGAATTGTACTGTTTGGATGCTTTGCATATATGTTTCTTAGACTATATACAAGCAATATATACAATGATTTCATCCGTCTACCTGTTCCATTCATTGTTCTACTTGTCGAATGTTACAAATAATTTCCGTTAAGGGATTAACAAAGGGGTTCATTGTTCACTTAAGCTTGAAGAACAAAAAATTGGCGAATGGCACTGTTTTGATGCTTTGCATATATGTTTCTTAGACTATATAGAAGCAATATATAGATTGATTTCAACCGTCTACCTGTTCCACTCATTGTTCTACTTGTCGCAAGTTACAAATAATTTCCGTTAAGGGATTAACAATGGGGATCGTAGTTTACTTAAACTTGAAGAACAAAAAATTGGCGAATTGTACTGTTTGGATGCTTTGCATATATGTTTCTTAGACTATATACAAGCAATATATACAATGATTTCATCCGTCTACCTGTACTATTCATTGTTCTACTTGTAGAAATTTACAAATAATTTCCATTTCATGATTATCAATGGGGCTTGCTGTTCACTTAAACTTGAAGAACAAAAAATTGGCGAATGGTACTGTTTGGATGCTTTGCATATATGTTTCGTAGACTATATAGAACCAATATATACAAAGATTTCAACCGTCTACCTGTTCCATTCATTGTTCTACTTGTCGAAAATTACAAGTAATTTCCGATAAAGGATTAACCATTGGGGCTCATTGTTCACTTAAACTTGAAGAACAAAAAATTGGCGAGTTGTACTGTTTGGATGCTTTGCATATATGTTTCTTAGACTATGTAGAAGCAATATATACAAAGATTTCAACCGTCTACCTGTTCCATTCATTGTTCTACTTGTCGAAAGTTACAAATAATTTCCTTTAAAGGATTAACAATGGGGCTCATTGTTCACTTAAACTTGAAGAACAAAAAATTGGCGAATTGTACTGTTTGGATGCTTTGCATATATGTTTCTTAGACTATATAGAAGCAATATATACAAAGATTTCAACCGGCTACCAGTTCCATTCATTGTTCTACTTGTCGAAAGTTACAAATAATTTCCGTTAAGGGATTAACAATGGGGATCGTAGTTTACTTAAACTTGAAGAACAAAAAATTGGCGAATTGTACTGTTTGGATGCTTTGCATAGATGTTTCTTAGACTATTTAGAAGCAATATATAGAAAGATTTCACCCGTATACCTGTACTATTCATTGTTCTACTTGTAGAAAGTTACAAATAGTTTCCATTTCATGATTATCAATGGGGCTCGCTGTTCACTTAAATTTGAAGATCAAAAAATTGGCGATTGTTACTGTTTAGATGCTTTGCATATATGTTTCTTAGATTATATAGAAGCAATATATACAAAGATTTCAACCGTCTACCAGTTCCATTCATTGTTCTACTTGTCGAAAGTTACAAATAATTACCGATAAAGGATTAACCATTGGGGCTCATTGTTCACTTAAACTTGAAGAACAAAAAATTGGCGAATTGTACTGTTTGGATGCTTTGCATATATGTTTCTTAGACTATATAGAAGCAATGTATACAAAGATTTCAACCGTCTACCTGTTCCATTCATTGTTCTACTAGTCGAAAGTTACAAATAATTACCGATAAAGGATTAACCATTGGGGCTCATTGTTCACTTAAACTTGAAGAACAAAAAATTGGCGAATTGTACTGTTTGGATGCTTTGCATATATGTTTCTTAGACTATATACAAGCAATATATACAATGATTTCATCCGTCTACCTGTTCCATTCATTGTTCTACTTGTCGAATGTTACAAATAATTTCCGTTAAGGGATTAACAAAGGGGATCGTAGTTTACTTAAACTTGAAGAACAAAAAATTGGCGAATTGTACTGTTTGGATGCTTTGCATATATGTTTCTTAGACTATTTAGAAGCAATATATAGAATGATTTCACCCGTCTACCTGCACTATTCATTGTTCTACTTGTAGAAAGTTAGAAATAATTTCCATTTCATGATTATCAATGGGTCTCGCTGTTCACTTAAACTTGAAGAACAAAAAATTGGCGAATTGTACTGTTTGGATGCTTTGCATATATGTTTCGTAGACTATATAGAAGCAATATATATAATGATTTCAACCGTCTACATGGTCCATTCATTGTTCTACTTGTCGAAATTTACAAATAATTTCCTTTAAAGGATTAACAATGGGGCTCGTAGTTCACTTAAACTTGAAGAACAAAAAATTGGCGAATTGTACTGTTTGGATGCTTTGCATAGATGTTTCTTAGACTATTTAGAAGCAATATATAGAAAGATTTCACCCGTCTACCTGTACTATTCATTGTTCTACTTGTCGAAATTTACAAATAATTTCCGATAAAGGATTAACCATTGGGGCTCAATGTTCACTTAAACTTGAAGAACAAAAAATTGGCGAATGGTACTTTTTGGATGCTTTGCATATATGTTTCTTAGACTATATAGAAGCAATATATACATTGATTTCAACCGGCTACCTGTTCCATTCATTGTTCTACTTGTCGAAATTTACAAATAATTTCCGATAAAGGATTAACCATTGGGGCTCATTGTTCACATAAACTTGAAGAACAAAAAATTGGCGAATTGTACTGTTTGGATGCTTTGCATATATGTTTCTTAGACTATATAGAAGCAATATATACAAAGATTTCAACCGGCTACCAGTTGCATTCATTGTTCTACTTGTCGAAAGTTACAAATAATTTCCGTTAAGGGATTAACAATGGGGATCGTAGTTTACTTAAACTTGAAGAACAAAAAATTGGCGAATTGTACTGTTTGGATGCTTTGCATAGATGTTTCTTAGACTATTTAGAAGCAATATATAGAAAGATTTCACCCGTATACCTGTACTATTCATTGTTCTACTTGTAGAAAGTTACAAATAGTTTCCATTTCATGATTATCAATGGGGCTCGCTGTTCACTTAAATTTGAAGATCAAAAAATTGGCGATTGTTACTGTTTAGATGCTTTGCATATATGTTTCTTAGATTATATAGAAGCAATATATACAAAGATTTCAACCGTCTACCAGTTCCATTCATTGTTCTACTTGTCGAAAGTTACAAATAATTACCGATAAAGGATTAACCATTGGGGCTCATTGTTCACTTAAACTTGAAGAACAAAAAATTGACGAATTGTACTGTTTGGATGCTTTGCATATATGTTTCTTAGACTATATAGAAGCAATGTATACAAAGATTTCAACCGTCTACCAGTTCCATTCATTGTTCTACTTGTCGAAAGTTACAAATAATTACCGATAAAGGATTAACCATTGGGGCTCATTGTTCACTTAAACTTGAAGAACAAAAAATTGGCGAATTGTACTGTTTGGATGCTTTGCATATATGTTTCTTAGACTATATAGAAGCAATGTATACAAAGATTTCAACCGTCTACCTGTTCCATTCATTGTTCTACTAGTCGAAAGTTACAAATAATTACCGATAAAGGATTAACCATTGGGGCTCATTGTTCACTTAAACTTGAAGAACAAAAAATTGGCGAATTGTACTGTTTGGATGCTTTGCATATATGTTTCTTAGACTATATACAAGCAATATATACAATGATTTCATCCGTCTACCTGTTCCATTCATTGTTCTACTTGTCGAATGTTACAAATAATTTCCGTTAAGGGATTAACAAAGGGGATCGTAGTTTACTTAAACTTGAAGAACAAAAAATTGGCGAATTGTACTGTTTGGATGCTTTGCATATATGTTTCTTCGACTATATAGAAGCAATATATACAAAGATTTCAACCGTCTACCTGTTCCGTTCAATGTTCTACTTGTCGAAAGTTACAAATAATTTCCGATAAAGGATTAACAATGGGGCTCATTGTTCGCTTAAACTTGAAGAACAAAAAATTGGCGAATTGTACTGTTTGGACGCTTTGCATATATGTTTCTTGGACTATATAGAAGCAACATATACAATGATTTCATCAGTGTACCTGTTCCATTCATTGTTCTACTTGTCGAAATTTACAAATAATTTCCGATAAAGGATTAACAATGGGGTTCATTGTTCACTTAAGCTTGAAGAACAAAAAATTGGCGAATGGTACTGTTTTGATGCTTTGCATATATGTTTCTTAGACTATATAGAAGCAATATATAGATTGATTTCAACCGTCTACCTGTTCCACTCATTGTTCTACTTGTCGCAAGTTACAAATAATTTCCGTTAAGGGATTAACAATGGGGATCGTAGTTTACTTAAACTTGAAGAACAAAAAATTGGCGAATTGTACTGTTTGGATGCTTTGCATAATGTTTCTTAGACTATATAGAAGGAATATATACAATGATTTCAACCGTCTACCTATTCGATTCATTGTTCTACTTGCCGAAATTTACAAATAATTTCCTTTAAAGGATTAACAATGGGGCTCGTAGTTCACTTAAACTTGAAGAGCAAAAAATTGTCGAATTGTACTGTTTGGATACTTTGCATATATGTTTCTTAGACTATATAGAAGCAATATATACAATGATTTCAACCGTCTACCTGTTCCATTCATTGTTCTACTTGTCGAAAGTTACAAATAATTTCCGTTAAGGGATTAACAATGGGGATCGTAGTTTACTTAAACTTGAAGAACAAAAAATTGGCGAATTGTACTGTTTGGATGCTTTGCATATATGTTTCTTAGACTATATAGAAGCAATATATACAATGATTTCAACCGTCTACCTATTTCATTCATTGTTCTACTTTCCGAAATTTACAAATAATTTCCTTTAAAGGATTAACAATGGAGCTCGTAGTTCACTTAAACTTGAAGAGCTAAAAATTGGCGATTTGTACTGTTTGGACGCTTTGCGTACATGTTTCTTAGACTATATGGAAGCAATATATACAAAGATTTCAACCGTCTACCAGTTCCATTCATTGTTCTACTTGTCGAAAAATACAAATAATTACCGATAAAGGATTAACCATTGGGGCTCATTGTTCACTTAAACTTGAAGAACAAAAAATTCGCGAATTGTACTGTTTGGATGCTTTGCATATATGTTTCTTAGACTATATAGAAGCAATATAAACAAAGATTTCAACCGTCTACCTGTTCCATTCATTGTTCTACTTGTCGAAAGTTACAAATAATTTCCTATAAAGGATTAACAATGGGGCTCATTGTTCAGTTAAACTTGAAGAACAAAAAATTGGCGAATTGTATTGTTTGGATGCTTTGCATATATGTTTCTTGGTCTATATAGAAGCAATATATGCAATGATTTCAACAGTCTACCTGTTCCATTCATTGTTCTACTTGTCGAAATTTACAAATAATTTCCGATAAAGGATTAACAATGGGGCTCATTGTTCACTTAAACTTGAAGAACAAAAAATTGGCGAATTGTACTGTTTGGATGCTTTGCATATATGTTTCTTAGACTATATAGAAGCAACATATACAATGATTTCAACAGTGTACCTGTTCCATTCATTGTTCTACTTGTCGAAATTTACAAATAATTTCCGATAAAGGATTAACAATGGGGCTCATTGTTCACTTAAACTTGAAGAACAATAAATTGGCGAATGGTACTGTTTGGTTGCTTTGCATATATGTTTCTTAGACCTTATAGAAGCAATATATACAAAGATTTCAACCGTCTACCTGTTCCATTCATTGTTCTACTTGTCGATAGATGCAAATTATTTCCGTTAAGGGATTAACAATGGGGATCGTAGTTTACTTAAACTGGAAGAACAAGAAATTGACGAATTGTACTGTTTGGATGCTTTGCATATATGTTTCTTAGACTACATAGAAGCAATATATACAATGATTTCAACCGTCTACCTATTCCATTCATTGTTCTACTTGCCGAAATTTACAAATAATTTCCTTTAAAGGATTAACAATGGGGCTCGTAGTTCACTTAAACTTGAAGAACAAAAAATTGGCGAATGGTACTATTTGGATGCTTTGAATATATGTTTCTTATATTATATAGAAGCAATATATACAAATATTTCAACCGTCTACCTGTTCCATTCATTGTTTGACTTGTCGAAAATTACAAATAATTTCCGATAAAGGATTAACCATTGGGGCTCATTGTTCACTTAAACTTGAAGACCAAAAAATTGGCGAATGGTACTGTTTGGATGCTTTGCGTACATGTTTCTTAGACTATATGGAAGCAAGATATACAAAGATTTCAACCGTCTACCTGTTCCAATCATTGTTCTACTTGTCGAAAGCTACAAATAATTTCCGATAACGGATTAACCATTGGAGCTCATTGTTCACTTAACCTTGAAGAACAAAAAATTGGCGAATTGTACTGTTTGGATGCTTTGCATATATGTTTCTTCGACTATATAGAAGCAATATATACAAAGATTTCAATCGTCTACCTGTTCCATTCATTGTTCTACTTGTCGAAATTTACAAATAATTTCCTTTAAAGGATTAACAATGGGGCTCGTAGTTCACTTAAACTTGAAGAACAAAAAATTGGCGAATGGTACTATTTGGATGCTTTGAATATATGTTTCTTATATTATATAGAAGCAATATATACAAATATTTCAACCGTCTACCTGTTCCATTCATTGTTCGACTTGTCGAAAATTACAAATAATTTCCGATAAAGGATTAACCATTGGGGCTCATTGTTCACTTAAACTTGAAGACCAAAAAATTGGCGAATGGTACTGTTTGGATGCTTTGCGTACATGTTTCTTAGACTATATGGAAGCAATATATACAAAGATTTCAACCGTCTACCTGTTCCAATCATTGTTCTACTTGTCGAAAGCTACAAATAATTTCCGATAACGGATTAACCATTGGGGCTCATTGTTCACTTAACCTTGAAGAACAAAAAATTGGCGAATTGTACTGTTTGGATGCTTTGCATATATGTTTCTTCGACTATATAGAAGCAATATATACAAAGATTTCAATCGTCTACCTGTTCCATTCATTGATCTACTTGTCGAAAGTTACAAATAGTTTCCGATAAAGGATTAACAATGGGTCTCATTGTTCACTTAAACTTGAAGAACAAAAAATTGGCGAATGGTACTGTTTGGATGCTTTGCATATATGTTTCTTAGACTATATGGAAGCAATATATACAAAGATTTCAACCGTCTACGTGTTCCAATCATTGTTCTACTTGTAGAAAGTTACAATTAATTTCCGTTAAAGGATTAACAATGGGGCTCGTAGTTCACTTAAACTTGAAGAATAAATAATTGGCGAATTGTACTGTTTGGATGATTTGCATATATGTTTCTTAGACTTTATAGAAGCAATATATACAAAGATTTCAACCGTCTACCTGTTCCATTCATTGTTCTACTTGTCGAAAGTTACAAATAATTTCCGTTAAGGGATTAACAATGGGGATCGTAGTTTACTTAAACTTGAAGAACAAGAAATTGGCGAATTGTACTGTTTGGATGCTTTGCATATATGTTTCTTAGACTATATAGAAGCAATATATACAATGATTTCAACCGTCAACCTATTCCATTCATTGTTCTACTTGCCGAAATTTACAAATAATTTCCTTTAAAGGATTAACAATGGGGCTCGTAGTTCACTTAAACTTGAAGAACAAAAAATTGGCGAATTGTACTGTTTGGATGCTTTGCATATATGTTTCTTAGATTATATAGACGCAATATATACAAGGATTTCAACCGTTTACCTGTTCCATTCATTGTTCTACTTGTCGAAAGTTACAAATAATTACCGATAAAGGATTAACCATTGGGGCTCATTGTTCACTTAAACTTGAAGAACAAAAAATTGGCGAATTGTACTCTTTGGATGCTTTGCATATATGTTTCTTAGACTATATAGAAGCAATATATACAAAGATTTCAACCGGCTACCTGTTCCATTCATTGTTCTACTTGTCGCAAGTTACAAATAATTTCCGTTAAAGTACTAATAATGGGGCTCGTAGTTCTCTTAAACTTGAAGATCAAATAATTGGCGAATTGTACTGTTTGGACGCTTTGCATATATGTTTCTTAGACTATATAGAAGCAATATATACAAAGATTTCAACCGTCTACCTGTTCCATTCATTGTTCTACTTGTCGAAAATTACAAATAATTTCCGATAAAGGATTAACCATTGGGGCTCATTGTTCACTTAAACTTGAAGAACAAAAAATTGGCAAATGTAAGTGTTTGGATGCTTTGCATATAGATTTTCTAGACTATATAGAAACAACATATACAAAGAATTCAACCGTCTACCTGTTCTATTCATTGTTCTACTTGTAGAAACTTACAAATAATTTCCCTTTCGTGATTATCAATGGGGCTCGTTGTTCACTTAAACTTGAAGAACAAAAAATTGGCGAATTGTACTGTTTGGATGATTTGCATATATGTTTCTTAGACTATATAGAAGCAATATATACAATGATTTCAACCGTCTACATGTTCCATTCATTGTTCTACTTGTCGAAATTTACAAAAAATTTCCCTTTCGTGATTATCAATGGGACTCGTTGTTCACTTAAACTTGAAGAACAAAAAATTGGCGAATTGTACTGTTTGGATGATTTGCATATATGTATCTTAGACTATACAGAAGCAATATATACAATGATTTCAACCGTCTACCTGTTCCATTCATTGTTCTACTTGTCGAAAGATACAAATAATTTCCGATAAAGGATTAACCATTGCGGCTCATTGTTCACTTATACTTGAAGAACAAAAAATTGGCGTATTGTACTGTTTGGATTCTTTGCATATATGTTTCTTAGACTATATAGAAGCAATATATACAAAGATCTCAACCGTCTACCTGTTCCATTCATTGTTCTACTTGTCGAAATTTACAAATAATTTCCTTTAAAGGATTAACAATGGGGCTCGTAGTTCACTTAAACATGAAGAACAAAAAATTGGCGAATTGTATTGTTTGGATTCTTTGCATATATGTTTCTTAGACTATATAGAAGCAATATATAGAAAGATTTCACCCGTCTACCTGTACTATTCATTGTTCTACTTGTAGAAAGTTACAAATAATTTCCACTTCATGATTATCAATGGGGCTCGTTGTTCACTTAAACTTGAAGAACAAAAAATTGGCGAATGGTACTGTCTGGATGCTTTGCATATATGTTTCTTAGACTATATAGAAGCAATATATATACAAAGATTTCAACCGTCTACCTGTTCCATTCATTGTTTTACTTGTCGAATGTTACAAATAATTTCCGTTAAATAATTAACAATGGGGTTCGTAGTTCAATTAAACTTGAAGAACATAACATTGGCGAAATGTACTGTTTGGATGCTTTGCATATGTGTTTCTTAGACTATATAGAAGCAATATATACTATGATTTCAACCGTCTAACTGTTCCATTCATTGTTCTACTTGTCGAAATTTACAAATAATTTCCTTTAAAGGATTAACAATGGGGCTCGTAGTTCACTTAAACTTGAAGAACAAAAAATTGGCGAATTGTACTGTTTAGATGCTTTGCATATATGTTGCTTAGACTATATAGAAGCAATATATACAAAGATTTCAACCGTCTACCTGTTCCATTCATTGTTCTACTTGTCGAAAGTTACAAAAAATTTCCGATAAAGGATTAACAATGGGCCTCATTGTTCACTTAAACTTGAAGAACAAAAAATTGGCGAATGGTACTGTTTAGATGCTTTGCATATAGGTTTCTTATGCTATATAGAAGCAGCATATACAATGATTTCAACCGTCTACCTATTCCATTCATTGTTCTACTTGTCGAAATTTACAAATAATTTCCTTTAGAGGATTAACAATTGGGCTCGTAGTTCACTTAAACTTGAAGAACAAAAAATTGGCGAATTGTACTATTTGGATGCTTTGCATATATGTCTCTTAGACTATATAGAAGCAATATATACAATGATTTCAACCGTCTATCTGTTCCATTCATTGTTATACTTGTCGAAAGTTACAAATAATTTCCGTTAAAGGATTAACAATGGGGATCGTAGTTTACTTAAACTTGAAGAACAAAAAATTGGCGAATTGTACTGTTTGGACGCTTTGCATATATGTTTCTTAGACTATATAGAAGCAATATATACAATGATTTCAACAGTCTACCTGTTCCATTCATTGTTATACTTGTCGAAAGTTACAAATAATTTCCGATAAAGGATTAACAATGGGCCTCATTGTTCACTTAAACTTGAAGAACAAAAAATTGGCGAATGGTACTGTTTAGATGCTTTGCATATAGGTTTCTTATGCTATATAGAAGCAGCATATACAATGATTTCAACCGTCTACCTATTCCATTCATTGTTCTACTTGTCGAAATTTACAAATAATTTCCTTTAGAGGATTAACAATTGGGCTCGTAGTTCACTTAAACTTGAAGAACAAAAAATTGGCGAATTGTACTATTTGGATGCTTTGCATATATGTCTCTTAGACTATATAGAAGCAATATATACAATGATTTCAACCGTCTATCTGTTCCATTCATTGTTATACTTGTCGAAAGTTACAAATAATTTCCGTTAAAGGATTAACAATGGGGATCGTAGTTTACTTAAACTTGAAGAACAAAAAATTGGCGAATTGTACTGTTTGGACGCTTTGCATATATGTTTCTTAGACTATATAGAAGCAATATATACAATGATTTCAACAGTCTACCTGTTCCATTCATTGTTATACTTGTCGAAAGTTACAAATAATTTCCGGTAAAGGATTAACAATGGGCCTCATTGTTCACTTAAACTTGAAGAACAAAAAATTGGCGAATGGTACTGTTTAGATGCTTTGCATATAGGTTTCTTATGCTATATAGAAGCAGCATATACAATGATTTCAACCGTCTACCTATTCCATTCATTGTTCTACTTGTCGAAATTTACAAATAATTTCCGATAAAGGATTAACCATTGGGGCTCTTTGTTCACTTAAACTTGAAGAACAAAAAATTGGCAAATGTTAGTGTTTGGATGCTTTGCATATAGATTTCCTAGACTATATAGAAGCAACATATACAAAGAATTCAACCGTCTACCTGTTCTATTCATTGTTCTACTTTTCGAAATTTACAAATAATTTCCTTTAATGGATTAACGATGGGGCTCGTTGTTCACTTAAACTTGAAGAACAAAAAATTGGCGAATTGTACTGTTTGGATGATATGCAGATATGTTTCTTAGACTATATAGAAGCAATATATACAATGATTTCAACCGTCTACCTGTTCCATTCATTGTTCTACTTGTCGAAAGTTACAAATAATTTCCGATAATGGATTAACCATTTGGGCTCATTGTTCACTTAAACTTGAAGAACAAAAAATTGGCGACTTGTACTGTTTGGATGCTTTGCATATATGTTTCTTAGACTATATAGAAGCAATATTTACAAAGATTTCAACCGTCTACCTGTTCCATTCATTGTTCGACTTGTCGAAAGTTACAAATAATTTCCGATAAAGGATTAACAATGGGCCTCATTGTTCACTTAAACTTGAAGAACAAAAAATTGGCGAATGGTACTGTTTAGATGCTTTGCATATAGGTTTCTTATGCTATATAGAAGCAGCATATACAATGATTTCAACCGTCTACCTATTCCATTCACTGTTCTACTTGTCGAAATTTACAAATAATTTCCTTTAGAGGATTAACAATTGGGCTCGTAGTTCACTTAAACTTGAAGAACAAAAAATTGGCGAATTGTACTATTTGGATGCTTTGCATATATGTCTCTTAGACTATATAGAAGCAATATATACAATGATTTCAACCGTCTATCTGTTCCATTCATTGTTATACTTGTCGAAAGTTACAAATAATTTCCGTTAAAGGATTAACAATGGGGATCGTAGTTTACTTAAACTTGAAGAACAAAAAATTGGCGAATTATACTGTTTGGACGCTTTGCATATATGTTTCTTAGACTATATAGAAGCAATATATACAATGATTTCAACAGTCTACCTGTTCCATTCATTGTTATACTTGTCGAAAGTTACAAATAATTTCCGGTAAAGGATTAACAATGGGCCTCATTGTTCACTTAAACTTGAAGAACAAAAAATTGGCGAATGGTACTGTTTAGATGCTTTGCATATAGGTTTCTTATGCTATATAGAAGCAGCATATACAATGATTTCAACCGTCTACCTATTCCATTCATTGTTCTACTTGTCGAAATTTACAAATAATTTCCGATAAAGGATTAACCATTGGGGCTCTTTGTTCACTTAAACTTGAAGAACAAAAAATTGGCAAATGTTAGTGTTTGGATGCTTTGCATATAGATTTCCTAGACTATATAGAAGCAACATATACAAAGAATTCAACCGTCTACCTGTTCTATTCATTGTTCTACTTGTAGAAACTTACAAATAATTTCCCTTTCGTGATTATCAATGGGGCTCGTTGTTCACTTAAACTTGAAGAACAAAAAATTGGCGAATTGTACTGTTTGGATGATTTGCATATATGTTTCTTAGACAATATAGAAGCAATATATACAATGATTTCAACAGTCTACCTGTTCCATTCATTGTTATACTTGTCGAAAGTTACAAATAATTTCCTTTAAAGGATTAACAATGGGGCTCGTTGTTCACTTAAACTTGAAGAACAATAAATTGGCGAATTGTACTCTTTGGATGCTTTGCATATATGTTTCTTAGACTATATAGAAGCAATATATACAAAGATTTCAACCGTCTACCTGTTCCATTCATTGTTCTACTTGTCGAAAGTTACAAATAATTTCCGATAAAGGATTAAAAATGGGCCTCATTGTTCACTTAAACTTGAAGAACAAAAAATTGGCGAATGGTACTGTTTAGATGCTTTGCATATAGGTTTCTTATGCTATATAGAAGCAGCATATACAATGATTTCAACCGTCTACCTATTCCATTCATTGTTCTACTTGTCGAAATTTACAAATAATTTCCTTTAGAGGATTAACAATTGGGCTCGTAGTTCACATAAACTTGAAGAACAAAAAATTGGCGAATTGTACTATTTGGATGCTTTGCATATATGTCTCTTAGACTATATAGAAGCAATATATACAATGATTTCAACCGTCTATCTGTTCCATTCATTGTTATACTTGTCGAAAGTTACAAATAATTTCCGTTAAAGGATTAACAATGTGGATCGTAGTTTACTTAAACTTGAAGAACAAAAAATTGGCGAATTGTACTGTTTGGACGCTTTGCATATATGTTTCTTAGACTATATAGAAGCAATATATACAATGATTTCAACAGTCTACCTGTTCCATTCATTGTTATACTTGTCGAAAGTTACAAATCATTTCCGATAAAGGATTAACAATGGGCCTCATTGTTCACTTAAACTTCAAGAACAAAAAATTGGCGAATGGTACTGTTTAGATGCTTTGCATATAGGTTTCTTATGCTATATAGAAGCAGCATATACAATGATTTCAACCGTCTACCTATTCCATTCATTGTTCTACTTGTCGAAATTTACAAATAATTTCCTTTAGAGGATTAACAATTGGGCTCGTAGTTCACTTAAACTTGAAGAACAAAAAATTGGCGAATTGTACTATTTGGATGCTTTGCATATATGTTTCTTAGACTATATAGAAGCAATATATACAATGATTTCAACCGTCTATCTGTTCCATTCATTGATATACTTGTCGAAAGTTACAAATAATTTCCGTTAAAGGATTAACAATGGGGATCGTAGTTTACTTAAACTTGAAGAACAAAAAATTGGCGAATTGTACTGTTTGGACGCTTTGCATATATGTTTCTTAGACTATATAGAAGCAATATATACAATGATTTCAACAGTCTACCTGTTCCATTCATTGTTATACTTGTCGAAATTTACAAATAATTTCCTTTAAAGGATTAACAATGGGGCTCGTAGTTCACTTAAACTTGAAGAACAATAAATTGGCGAATTGTACTGTTTGGATGCTTTGCATATATGTTTCTTAGACTATATAGAAGCAATATATACAAAGATCTCAACCGTCTATCTGTTCCATTCATTGTTCTACATGTCGAAAGTTACAAATAATTTCCTTTAAAGGATTGACAATGGTGCTCGTAGTTCACTTAAACTTGAAGAAAAAAAATTGGCGAATTGTACTGTTTTGATGCTTTGCGTATATGTTTCTTAGACTATATTGAAGCAATATATACAAAGATTTCAACTGTCTACCTGTTCCATTCATTGTTCTACTTGTCGAAAATTACAAATAATTTCCGATAAAGGACTAACAATGGGGCTCATTGTTCACTTAAACTTGAAGAACAAAAAATTGGCGAATGGTACTGTTTGGATGCTTTGCGTACATGTTTCTTAGACTATATGGAAGCAATATATACAAAAATTTCAACCGTCTAAGTGTTCCAATCATTGTTCTACTTGTCGAAATTTACAAATAATTTCCGTTAAGGGATTAACAATGGGGATCGTAGTTTACTTAAACTTGAAGAACAAAAAATTGGCGAATTGTACTGTCTGGATGCTCTGCATATATGTTTCTTAGACTATATAGAAGCAATATATACAATGATTTCAACAGTCTACCTGTTCCATTCATTGTTCTACTTTTCGAAAAATACAAATAATTTCCTTTAAATGATTTACAATGGGGCTCGTTGTTCACTTAAACTTGAAGAACAAAAAATTGGCGAATGGTACTGTCTGGATGCTCTGCATATATGTTTCTTATACTATATAGAAGCAATAGATACAAAGATTTCAACCGTCTACCTGTTCCATTCAATGTTCTACTTGTCGAAAGTTACAAATAATTTCCGTTAAGGGATTAACAATGGGGATCGTAGTTTACTTAAACTTGAAGAACAAAAAATTGGCGAATTGTACTGTTTGGATGCTTTGCATATATGTTTCTTAGACTATATAGAAGCAATATATACAATGATTTCAACCGTCTACCTGTTCCATTCATTGTTCTACTTGTCGAAAGTTACAAATAATTTTCGTTAAGGGATTAACAATGGGGATCGTAGTTAACTTAAACTTGAAGAACAAAAAATTGGCGAATGTTACTGTTTAGATGCTTCGCATATAGGTTTCTTAGACTATATAGAAGCAACATATACAAAGATTTCAACCGTCTACCTGTTCTATTCATTGTTCTACTTGTAGAAAGTTACAAATAATTTCCGTTTCATGATTATCAATGGGGCTCGTTGTTCACTTAAACTTGAAGAACAAAAAATTGGCGAATGGTACGGTTTGGATGCTTTGCATATATGTTTCTTAGATTATATAGAAGCAATATATACAAAGATTTCAACCGTCTACCTGTTCCATTCATTGTTCTACTTGTCGAAAATTACAAATAATTTCCGATAAAGGATTAACAATGGGGCTCGTTGTTCACTTAAACTTGAAGAACAAAAAATTGATGAATGGTACTGTTTGGATGCTTTGCATATATGTTTCTTAGACTATATAGAAGCAATATATACATTGATTTCAACCGACTACCTGTTCCATTCATTGTTCTACTTGTCGCAAGTTACAAATAATTTCCGTTAAAGTATTAACAATGGGGCTCGTAGTTCACTTAAACTTGAAGATCAAATAATTGGCGAATTGTACTGTTTGGATGATTTGCATATATGTTTCTTATACTATATAGAAGCAATATATACAAAGATTTCAACCGTCTACCTGTTCGATTCATTGTTCTACTTGTCGAAAGTTAGAAATAATTTCCGATAAAGGATTAACAATGGGGCTCATTGTTCACTTAAACTTGAAGGACAAAAAATTGGCGAATGGTACTGTTTGGATGCTTTGCGTACATGTTTCTTAGACTATATGGAAGCAATATATACAAGGATTTCATCCGTCTACCTGTACCATTCATTGTTCTACTTGTCGAAAGTTACAAATAATTACCGATAAAGGATTACCCATTGGGGCTCATTGTTCACTTAAACTTGAAGAACAAAAAATTGGCGAATTGTACTGTTTGGATGCTTTGCATACATGTTTCTTAGACTATATAGAAGCAATATATACAAAGATTTCAACCGTCTACCTGTTCCATTCATTGTTCTACTTGTCGAAAGTTACAAATAATTTCCGATAACGGATTAACCATTGGGGCTCATTGTTCACTTAAACTTGAAGAACAAGAAATTGGCGAATGGTACTGTCTGGATGCTCTGCATATATGTTTCTTAGACTATATAGAAGCAATATATACAATGATTTCAACAGTCTACCTGTTCCATTCATTGTTCTACTTTTCGAAAATTACAAATAATTTCCTTTAAAGGATTAACAATGGGGCTCGTTGTTCACTTAAACTTGAAGAACAAAAAATTGGCGAATGGTACTGTCTGGATGCTCTGCATATATGTTTCTTAGACTATATAGAAGCAATATATACAATGATTTCAACAGTCTACCTGTTCCATTCATTGTTCATCTTGTCGAAAGTTACAAATAATTTCCGTTTCATGATTATCAATGGGCCTCGTTGTTCACGTAAACTTGAAGGACAAAAAATTGGCGACTGGTACTGTTTGGATGCTTTGCATATATGTTTCTTAGACTATATAGAAGCAATATATACAATGATTTCAACCGTCTACGTGTTCCAATCATTGTTCTACTTTTCGAAATTTACAAATAATTTCCTTTAATGGATTAACGATGGGGCTCGTTGTTCACTTAAACTTGAAGAACAAAAAATTGGCGAATTGTACTGTTTGGATGATATGCAGATATGTTTCTTAGACTATATAGAAGCAATATATACAATGATTTCAACCGTCTACCTGTTCCATTCATTGTTCTACTTGTCGAAAGTTACAAATAATTTCCGATAATGGATTAACCATTTGGGCTCATTGTTCACTTAAACTTGAAGAACAAAAAATTGGCGACTTGTACTGTTTGGATGCTTTGCATATATGTTTCTTAGACTATATAGAAGCAATATTTACAAAGATTTCAACCGTCTACCTGTTCCATTCATTGTTCTACTTGTCGAAAGTTACAAATAATTTCCGATAAAGGATTAACAATGGGGCTCATTGTTCACTTAAACTTGAGGAACAAAAAATTGGCGAATGGTACTGTTTGGATGCTTTGCGTACATGTTTCTTAGACTATATAAAAGCAATATATACAAAGTTTTCAGCCGTCTACCTGTTCCATTCATTGTTCTACTTGTCGAAAGTTACAAATAATTTCCGATAAAGGATTAACAATGGGGCTCGTAGTTCACTTAAACTTGAAGATCAAATAATTGGCGAATTGTACTGTTTGGATGCTTTGCGTACATGTTTCTTAGACTATATGGAAGCAATATATACAAGGATTTCATCCGTCTACCTGTACCATTCATTGTTCTACTTGTCGAAAGTTACAAATAATTACCGATAAAGGATTACCCATTGGGGCTCATTGTTCACTTAAACTTGAAGAACAAAAAATTGGCGAATTGTACTGTTTGGATGCTTTGCATACATGTTTCTTAGACTATATAAAAGCAATATATACAAAGTTTTCAGCCGTCTACCTGTTCCATTCATTGTTCTACTTGTCGAAAGTTACAAATAATTTCCGTTAAAGGATTAACAATGGGGATCGTAGTTTACTTAAACTTGAAGAACAAAAAATTGGCGAATTGTACTGTTTGGACGCTTTGCATATATGTTTCTTAGACTATATAGAAGCAATATATACAATGATTTCAACAGTCTACCTGTTCCATTCATTGTTATACTTGTCGAAAGTTACAAATAATTTCCGGTAAAGGATTAACAATGGGCCTCATTGTTCACTTAAACTTGAAGAACAAAAAATTGGCGAATGGTACTGTTTAGATGCTTTGCATATAGGTTTCTTATGCTATATAGAAGCAGCATATACAATGATTTCAACCGTCTACCTATTCCATTCATTGTTCTACTTGTCGAAATTTACAAATAATTTCCGATAAAGGATTAACCATTGGGGCTCTTTGTTCACTTAAACTTGAAGAACAAAAAATTGGCAAATGTTAGTGTTTGGATGCTTTGCATATAGATTTCCTAGACTATATAGAAGCAACATATACAAAGAATTCAACCGTCTACCTGTTCTATTCATTGTTCTACTTTTCGAAATTTACAAATAATTTCCTTTAATGGATTAACGATGGGGCTCGTTGTTCACTTAAACTTGAAGAACAAAAAATTGGCGAATTGTACTGTTTGGATGATATGCAGATATGTTTCTTAGACTATATAGAAGCAATATATACAATGATTTCAACCGTCTACCTGTTCCATTCATTGTTCTACTTGTCGAAAGTTACAAATAATTTCCGATAATGGATTAACCATTTGGGCTCATTGTTCACTTAAACTTGAAGAACAAAAAATTGGCGACTTGTACTGTTTGGATGCTTTGCATATATGTTTCTTAGACTATATAGAAGCAATATTTACAAAGATTTCAACCGTCTACCTGTTCCATTCATTGTTCGACTTGTCGAAAGTTACAAATAATTTCCGATAAAGGATTAACAATGGGCCTCATTGTTCACTTAAACTTGAAGAACAAAAAATTGGCGAATGGTACTGTTTAGATGCTTTGCATATAGGTTTCTTATGCTATATAGAAGCAGCATATACAATGATTTCAACCGTCTACCTATTCCATTCACTGTTCTACTTGTCGAAATTTACAAATAATTTCCTTTAGAGGATTAACAATTGGGCTCGTAGTTCACTTAAACTTGAAGAACAAAAAATTGGCGAATTGTACTATTTGGATGCTTTGCATATATGTCTCTTAGACTATATAGAAGCAATATATACAATGATTTCAACCGTCTATCTGTTCCATTCATTGTTATACTTGTCGAAAGTTACAAATAATTTCCGTTAAAGGATTAACAATGGGGATCGTAGTTTACTTAAACTTGAAGAACAAAAAATTGGCGAATTATACTGTTTGGACGCTTTGCATATATGTTTCTTAGACTATATAGAAGCAATATATACAATGATTTCAACAGTCTACCTGTTCCATTCATTGTTATACTTGTCGAAAGTTACAAATAATTTCCGGTAAAGGATTAACAATGGGCCTCATTGTTCACTTAAACTTGAAGAACAAAAAATTGGCGAATGGTACTGTTTAGATGCTTTGCATATAGGTTTCTTATGCTATATAGAAGCAGCATATACAATGATTTCAACCGTCTACCTATTCCATTCATTGTTCTACTTGTCGAAATTTACAAATAATTTCCGATAAAGGATTAACCATTGGGGCTCTTTGTTCACTTAAACTTGAAGAACAAAAAATTGGCAAATGTTAGTGTTTGGATGCTTTGCATATAGATTTCCTAGACTATATAGAAGCAACATATACAAAGAATTCAACCGTCTACCTGTTCTATTCATTGTTCTACTTGTAGAAACTTACAAATAATTTCCCTTTCGTGATTATCAATGGGGCTCGTTGTTCACTTAAACTTGAAGAACAAAAAATTGGCGAATTGTACTGTTTGGATGATTTGCATATATGTTTCTTAGACAATATAGAAGCAATATATACAATGATTTCAACAGTCTACCTGTTCCATTCATTGTTATACTTGTCGAAAGTTACAAATAATTTCCTTTAAAGGATTAACAATGGGGCTCGTTGTTCACTTAAACTTGAAGAACAATAAATTGGCGAATTGTACTCTTTGGATGCTTTGCATATATGTTTCTTAGACTATATAGAAGCAATATATACAAAGATTTCAACCGTCTACCTGTTCCATTCATTGTTCTACTTGTCGAAAGTTACAAATAATTTCCGATAAAGGATTAAAAATGGGCCTCATTGTTCACTTAAACTTGAAGAACAAAAAATTGGCGAATGGTACTGTTTAGATGCTTTGCATATAGGTTTCTTATGCTATATAGAAGCAGCATATACAATGATTTCAACCGTCTACCTATTCCATTCATTGTTCTACTTGTCGAAATTTACAAATAATTTCCTTTAGAGGATTAACAATTGGGCTCGTAGTTCACATAAACTTGAAGAACAAAAAATTGGCGAATTGTACTATTTGGATGCTTTGCATATATGTCTCTTAGACTATATAGAAGCAATATATACAATGATTTCAACCGTCTATCTGTTCCATTCATTGTTATACTTGTCGAAAGTTACAAATAATTTCCGTTAAAGGATTAACAATGTGGATCGTAGTTTACTTAAACTTGAAGAACAAAAAATTGGCGAATTGTACTGTTTGGACGCTTTGCATATATGTTTCTTAGACTATATAGAAGCAATATATACAATGATTTCAACAGTCTACCTGTTCCATTCATTGTTATACTTGTCGAAAGTTACAAATCATTTCCGATAAAGGATTAACAATGGGCCTCATTGTTCACTTAAACTTCAAGAACAAAAAATTGGCGAATGGTACTGTTTAGATGCTTTGCATATAGGTTTCTTATGCTATATAGAAGCAGCATATACAATGATTTCAACCGTCTACCTATTCCATTCATTGTTCTACTTGTCGAAATTTACAAATAATTTCCTTTAGAGGATTAACAATTGGGCTCGTAGTTCACTTAAACTTGAAGAACAAAAAATTGGCGAATTGTACTATTTGGATGCTTTGCATATATGTTTCTTAGACTATATAGAAGCAATATATACAATGATTTCAACCGTCTATCTGTTCCATTCATTGATATACTTGTCGAAAGTTACAAATAATTTCCGTTAAAGGATTAACAATGGGGATCGTAGTTTACTTAAACTTGAAGAACAAAAAATTGGCGAATTGTACTGTTTGGACGCTTTGCATATATGTTTCTTAGACTATATAGAAGCAATATATACAATGATTTCAACAGTCTACCTGTTCCATTCATTGTTATACTTGTCGAAATTTACAAATAATTTCCTTTAAAGGATTAACAATGGGGCTCGTAGTTCACTTAAACTTGAAGAACAATAAATTGGCGAATTGTACTGTTTGGATGCTTTGCATATATGTTTCTTAGACTATATAGAAGCAATATATACAAAGATCTCAACCGTCTATCTGTTCCATTCATTGTTCTACATGTCGAAAGTTACAAATAATTTCCTTTAAAGGATTGACAATGGTGCTCGTAGTTCACTTAAACTTGAAGAAAAAAAATTGGCGAATTGTACTGTTTTGATGCTTTGCGTATATGTTTCTTAGACTATATTGAAGCAATATATACAAAGATTTCAACTGTCTACCTGTTCCATTCATTGTTCTACTTGTCGAAAATTACAAATAATTTCCGATAAAGGACTAACAATGGGGCTCATTGTTCACTTAAACTTGAAGAACAAAAAATTGGCGAATGGTACTGTTTGGATGCTTTGCGTACATGTTTCTTAGACTATATGGAAGCAATATATACAAAAATTTCAACCGTCTAAGTGTTCCAATCATTGTTCTACTTGTCGAAATTTACAAATAATTTCCGTTAAGGGATTAACAATGGGGATCGTAGTTTACTTAAACTTGAAGAACAAAAAATTGGCGAATTGTACTGTCTGGATGCTCTGCATATATGTTTCTTAGACTATATAGAAGCAATATATACAATGATTTCAACAGTCTACCTGTTCCATTCATTGTTCTACTTTTCGAAAAATACAAATAATTTCCTTTAAATGATTTACAATGGGGCTCGTTGTTCACTTAAACTTGAAGAACAAAAAATTGGCGAATGGTACTGTCTGGATGCTCTGCATATATGTTTCTTATACTATATAGAAGCAATAGATACAAAGATTTCAACCGTCTACCTGTTCCATTCAATGTTCTACTTGTCGAAAGTTACAAATAATTTCCGTTAAGGGATTAACAATGGGGATCGTAGTTTACTTAAACTTGAAGAACAAAAAATTGGCGAATTGTACTGTTTGGATGCTTTGCATATATGTTTCTTAGACTATATAGAAGCAATATATACAATGATTTCAACCGTCTACCTGTTCCATTCATTGTTCTACTTGTCGAAAGTTACAAATAATTTTCGTTAAGGGATTAACAATGGGGATCGTAGTTAACTTAAACTTGAAGAACAAAAAATTGGCGAATGTTACTGTTTAGATGCTTCGCATATAGGTTTCTTAGACTATATAGAAGCAACATATACAAAGATTTCAACCGTCTACCTGTTCTATTCATTGTTCTACTTGTAGAAAGTTACAAATAATTTCCGTTTCATGATTATCAATGGGGCTCGTTGTTCACTTAAACTTGAAGAACAAAAAATTGGCGAATGGTACGGTTTGGATGCTTTGCATATATGTTTCTTAGATTATATAGAAGCAATATATACAAAGATTTCAACCGTCTACCTGTTCCATTCATTGTTCTACTTGTCGAAAATTACAAATAATTTCCGATAAAGGATTAACAATGGGGCTCGTTGTTCACTTAAACTTGAAGAACAAAAAATTGATGAATGGTACTGTTTGGATGCTTTGCATATATGTTTCTTAGACTATATAGAAGCAATATATACATTGATTTCAACCGACTACCTGTTCCATTCATTGTTCTACTTGTCGCAAGTTACAAATAATTTCCGTTAAAGTATTAACAATGGGGCTCGTAGTTCACTTAAACTTGAAGATCAAATAATTGGCGAATTGTACTGTTTGGATGATTTGCATATATGTTTCTTATACTATATAGAAGCAATATATACAAAGATTTCAACCGTCTACCTGTTCGATTCATTGTTCTACTTGTCGAAAGTTAGAAATAATTTCCGATAAAGGATTAACAATGGGGCTCATTGTTCACTTAAACTTGAAGGACAAAAAATTGGCGAATGGTACTGTTTGGATGCTTTGCGTACATGTTTCTTAGACTATATGGAAGCAATATATACAAGGATTTCATCCGTCTACCTGTACCATTCATTGTTCTACTTGTCGAAAGTTACAAATAATTACCGATAAAGGATTACCCATTGGGGCTCATTGTTCACTTAAACTTGAAGAACAAAAAATTGGCGAATTGTACTGTTTGGATGCTTTGCATACATGTTTCTTAGACTATATAGAAGCAATATATACAAAGATTTCAACCGTCTACCTGTTCCATTCATTGTTCTACTTGTCGAAAGTTACAAATAATTTCCGATAACGGATTAACCATTGGGGCTCATTGTTCACTTAAACTTGAAGAACAAGAAATTGGCGAATGGTACTGTCTGGATGCTCTGCATATATGTTTCTTAGACTATATAGAAGCAATATATACAATGATTTCAACAGTCTACCTGTTCCATTCATTGTTCTACTTTTCGAAAATTACAAATAATTTCCTTTAAAGGATTAACAATGGGGCTCGTTGTTCACTTAAACTTGAAGAACAAAAAATTGGCGAATGGTACTGTCTGGATGCTCTGCATATATGTTTCTTAGACTATATAGAAGCAATATATACAATGATTTCAACAGTCTACCTGTTCCATTCATTGTTCATCTTGTCGAAAGTTACAAATAATTTCCGTTTCATGATTATCAATGGGCCTCGTTGTTCACGTAAACTTGAAGGACAAAAAATTGGCGACTGGTACTGTTTGGATGCTTTGCATATATGTTTCTTAGACTATATAGAAGCAATATATACAATGATTTCAACCGTCTACGTGTTCCAATCATTGTTCTACTTTTCGAAATTTACAAATAATTTCCTTTAATGGATTAACGATGGGGCTCGTTGTTCACTTAAACTTGAAGAACAAAAAATTGGCGAATTGTACTGTTTGGATGATATGCAGATATGTTTCTTAGACTATATAGAAGCAATATATACAATGATTTCAACCGTCTACCTGTTCCATTCATTGTTCTACTTGTCGAAAGTTACAAATAATTTCCGATAATGGATTAACCATTTGGGCTCATTGTTCACTTAAACTTGAAGAACAAAAAATTGGCGACTTGTACTGTTTGGATGCTTTGCATATATGTTTCTTAGACTATATAGAAGCAATATTTACAAAGATTTCAACCGTCTACCTGTTCCATTCATTGTTCTACTTGTCGAAAGTTACAAATAATTTCCGATAAAGGATTAACAATGGGGCTCATTGTTCACTTAAACTTGAGGAACAAAAAATTGGCGAATGGTACTGTTTGGATGCTTTGCGTACATGTTTCTTAGACTATATAAAAGCAATATATACAAAGTTTTCAGCCGTCTACCTGTTCCATTCATTGTTCTACTTGTCGAAAGTTACAAATAATTTCCGATAAAGGATTAACAATGGGGCTCGTAGTTCACTTAAACTTGAAGATCAAATAATTGGCGAATTGTACTGTTTGGATGCTTTGCGTACATGTTTCTTAGACTATATGGAAGCAATATATACAAGGATTTCATCCGTCTACCTGTACCATTCATTGTTCTACTTGTCGAAAGTTACAAATAATTACCGATAAAGGATTACCCATTGGGGCTCATTGTTCACTTAAACTTGAAGAACAAAAAATTGGCGAATTGTACTGTTTGGATGCTTTGCATACATGTTTCTTAGACTATATAGAAGCAATATATACAAAGATTTCAACCGTCTACCTGTTCCATTCATTGTTCTACTTGTCGAAAGTTACAAATAATTTCCGATAACGGATTAACCATTGGGGCTCATTGTTCACTTAAACTTGAAGAACAAGAAATTGGCGAATGGTACTGTCTGGATGCTCTGCATATATGTTTCTTAGACTATATAGAAGCAATATATACAATGATTTCAACAGTCTACCTGTTCCATTCATTGTTCTACTTTTCGAAAATTACAAATAATTTCCTTTAAAGGATTAACAATGGGGCTCGTTGTTCACTTAAACTTGAAGAACAAAAAATTGGCGAATGGTACTGTCTGGATGCTCTGCATATATGTTTCTTAGACTATATAGAAGCAATATATACAATGATTTCAACAGTCTACCTGTTCCATTCATTGTTCATCTTGTCGAAAGTTACAAATAATTTCCGTTTCATGATTATCAATGGGCCTCGTTGTTCACGTAAACTTGAAGGACAAAAAATTGGCGACTGGTACTGTTTGGATGCTTTGCATATATGTTTCTTAGACTATATAGAAGCAATATATACAATGATTTCAACCGTCTACGTGTTCCAATCATTGTTCTACTTTTCGAAATTTACAAATAATTTCCTTTAATGGATTAACGATGGGGCTCGTTGTTCACTTAAACTTGAAGAACAAAAAATTGGCGAATTGTACTGTTTGGATGATATGCAGATATGTTTCTTAGACTATATAGAAGCAATATATACAATGATTTCAACCGTCTACCTGTTCCATTCATTGTTCTACTTGTCGAAAGTTACAAATAATTTCCGATAATGGATTAACCATTTGGGCTCATTGTTCACTTAAACTTGAAGAACAAAAAATTGGCGACTTGTACTGTTTGGATGCTTTGCATATATGTTTCTTAGACTATATAGAAGCAATATTTACAAAGATTTCAACCGTCTACCTGTTCCATTCATTGTTCTACTTGTAGAAAGTTACAATTAATTTCCGTTAAAGGATTAACAATGGGGCTCGTAGTTCACTTAAACTTGAAGAATAAATAATTGGCGAATGGTACTGTTTGGATGCTTTGCATATATGTTTCTTAGACTATATAGAAGCAATATATAGAAGGATTTCACCCGTCTACCTGTTCCAATCATTGTTCTACTTGTCGAAATTTAGAAATAATTTCCTTTAAAGGATTAACAATGGGGCTCGTTGTTCACTTAAACTTGAAGAACAATAAATTGGCGAATTGTACTGTGTGGATGCTATGCATATATGTTTCTTAGACTATATAGAAGCAATATATATAATGATTTCAACCGTCTACCTGTTCCATTCATTGTTCTACATGTCGAAAGTTACAAATAATTTCCGTTTCATTATTATCAATGGGGCTCGTTGTTCACTTAAACTTGAAGAACAAAAAATTGGCGAATGGTACTCTTTGGATGCTTTGCATATATATTTCTTAGACTATATAGAAGCAATATATACATTGATTTCAACCGTCTACCTGTTCCATTCATTGTTCTACTTGTCGCAAGTTACAAATAATTTCCGTTAAAGTATTAACAATGGGGCTCGTAGTTCACTTAAACTTGAAGATCTAATAATTGGCGAATTGTACTGTTTGGATGATATGCAGATATGTTTCTTAGACTATATAGAAGCAATATATACAATGATTTCAACCGTCTACCTGTTCCATTCATTGTTCTACTTGTCGAAAGTTACAAATAATTTCCGATAAAGGATTAACCATTGGGGCTCATTGTTCACTTAAACTTGAAGAACAAAAAATTGGCGAATTGTACTGTTCGGATGCTTTGCATATATGTTTCTTAGACTATATAGAAGCAATATTTACAAAGATTTCAACCTTCTACCTGTTCCATTCATTGTTCTACTTGTCGAAAGTTACAAATAATTTCCGATAAAGGATTAACAATGGGGCTCATTGTTCACTTAAACTTGAGGAACAAAAAATTGGCGAATGGTACTGTTTGGATGCTTTGCGTACATGTTTCTTAGACTATATAGAAGCAATATATACAAAGTTTTCAACCGTCTACCAGTTCTATTCATTGTTCTACTTGTAGAAAGTTACAAATAATTTCCGATAAAGGATTAACAATGGGGCTCATTTTTCACTTAAAGTTGAAGACCAAAAAATTGGCGAATGGTACTGTTTGGATGCTTTGCATATATGTTTCTAAGACTATATAGAAGCAATATATACAATGATTTCAACCGTCTACCTGTTCCATTCATTGTTCTACTTGTCGAAATTTACAAATAATTTCCTTTAAAGGATTAACGATGGGGCTCGTTGTTCACTTAAACTTGAACAACAAAAAATTGGCGAATGGTACTTTTGGATGCTTTGCATATATATTTCTTAGACTATATAGAAGCAATATATACATTGATTTCAACCGTCTACCTGTTCCATTCATTGATCTACTTGTCGCAAGTTACAAATAATTTCCGTTAAAGTATTAACAATGGGGCTCGTAGTTCACTTAAACTTGAAGATCAAATAATTGGCGAATTGTACTGTTTGGATGATATGCAGATATGTTTCTTAGACTATATAGAAGCAATATATACAATGATTTCAACCGTCTACCTGTTCCATTCATTGTTCTACTTGTCGAAAGTTACAAATAATTTCCGATAAAGGATTAACAATGGGGCTCATTGTTCACTTAAACTTGAGGAACAAAAAATTGGCGAATGGTACTGTTTGGATGCTTTGCGTACATGTTTCTTAGACTATATAGAAGCAATATATATAATGATTTCAACCGTCTACCTGTTCCATTCATTGTTCTACTTGTCGAAAGTTACAAATAATTTCCGATAAAGGATTAACAATGGGGATCGTAGTTTACTAAAACTTGAAGAACAAAAAATTGGCGAATTGTACTGTTTGGATGCTTTGCATATATGTTTCTTAGACTATATAGACGCAATATATACAAGGATTTCAACCGTCTACCTGTTCCATTCATTGTTCTACTTGTCGAAAGTTACAAATAATTACCGATAAAGGATTAACAATGGGGCTCATTGTTCACTTAAACTTGAAGAACAAAAAATTGGCGAATGGTACTGTTTGGATGCTTTGCGTACATGTTTCTTAGACTATATGGAAGCAATATATACAAGGATTTCATCCGTCTACCTGTTCCATTCATTGTTCTACTTGTCGAAAGTTACAAATAATTACCGCTAAAGGATTACCCATTGGGGCTCATTGTTCACTTAAACTTGAAGAACAAAAAATTGGCGAATTGTACTGTTTGGATGCTTTGCATACATGTTTCCTAGACTATATAGAAGCAATATATACAAAGATTTCAACCGTCTACCTGTTCCTCTCATTGTTCTACTTGTCGAAAGTTACAAATAATTTCCTTTAAAGGATTAACAATGGGGCTCATTGTTCACTTAAACTTGAAGAACAAAAAATTGGCGAATGGTACGGTTTGGATGCTTTGCATATATGTTTCTTAGATTATATAGAAGCAATATATACAAAGATTTCAACCGTCTACCTGTTCCATTCATTGTTCTACTTGTCGAAAATTACAAATAATTTCCGATAAAGGATTAACAATGGGGCTCATTGTTCACTTAAACTTGAAGGACAAAAAATTGGCGAATGGTACTGTTTGGATGCTTTGCGTACATGTTTCTTAGACTATATGGAAGCAATATATACAAGGATTTCATCCGTCTACCTGTTCCATTCATTGTTCTACTTGTCGAAAGTTACAAATAATTACCGATAAAGGATTACCCATTGGGGCTCATTGTTCACTTAAACTTGAAGAACAAAAAATTGGCGAATTGTACTGTTTGGATGCTTTGCATACATGTTTCTTAGACTATATAGAAGCAATATATACAAAGATTTCAACCGTCTACCTGTTCCATTCATTGTTCTACTTGTCGAAAGTTACAAATAATTTCCGATAACGGATTAACCATTGGGGCTCATTGTTCACTTAAACTTGAAGAACAAGAAATTGGCGAATGGTACTGTCTGGATGCTCTGCATATATGTTTCTTAGACTATATAGAAGCAATATATACAATGATTTCAACAGTCTACCTATTCCATTCATTGTTCTACTTTTCGAAAATTACAAATAATTTCCTTTAAAGGATTAACAATGGGGCTCGTTGTTCACTTAAACTTGAAGAACAAAAAATTGGCGAATGGTACTGTCTGGATGCTCTGCATATATGTTTCTTAGACTATATAGAAGCAATATATACAATGATTTCAACAGTCTACCTGTTCCATTCATTGTTCATCTTGTCGAAAGTTACAAATAATTTCCGTTTCATGATTATCAATGGGCCTCGTTGTTCACGTAAACTTGAAGGACAAAAAATTGGCGACTGGTACTGTTTGGATGCTTTGCATATATGTTTCTTAGACTATATAGAAGCAATATATACAATGATTTCAACCGTCTATGTGTTCCAATCATTGTTCTACTTTTCGAAATTTACAAATAATTTCCTTTAATGGATTAACGATGGGGCTCGTTGTTCACTTAAACTTGAAGAACAAAAAATTGGCGAATTGTACTGTTTGGATGATATGCAGATATGTTTCTTAGACTATATAGAAGCAATATATACAATGATTTCAACCGTCTACCTGTTCCATTCATTGTTCTACTTGTCGAAAGTTACAAATAATTTCCGATAATGGATTAACCATTTGGGCTCATTGTTCACTTAAACTTGAAGAACAAAAAATTGGCGACTTGTACTGTTTGGATGCTTTGCATATATGTTTCTTAGACTATATAGAAGCAATATTTACAAAGATTTCAACCGTCTACCTGTTCCATTCATTGTTCTACTTGTCGAAAGTTACAAATAATTTCCGATAAAGGATTAACAATGGGGCTCATTGTTCACTTAAACTTGAGGAACAAAAAATTGGCGAATGGTACTGTTTGGATGCTTTGCGTACATGTTTCTTAGACTATATAAAAGCAATATATACAAAGTTTTCAGCCGTCTACCTGTTCCATTCATTGTTCTACTTGTCGAAAGTTACAAATAATTTCCGATAAAGGATTAACAATGGGGCTCATTTTTCACTTAACCTTGAAGAACAAAAAATTGGCGAATGGTACTGTTTGGATGCTTTGCATATATATTTCTTAGACTATATAGAAGCAATATATACATTGATTTCAACCGTCTACCTGTTCCATTCATTGATCTACTTGTCGCAAGTTACAAATAATTTCCGTTAAAGTATTGACAATGGGGCTCGTAGTTCACTTAAACTTGAAGATCAAAAAATTGGCGAATGTTACTGTTTAGATGCTTCGCATATAGGTTTCTTAGACTATATAGAAGCAACATATACAAAGATTTCAACCGTCTACCTGTTCTATTCATTGTTCATCTTGTCGAAAGTTACAAATAATTTCCGTTTCATGATTATCAATGATCCTCGTTGTTCACTTAAACTTGAAGGACAAAAAATTGGCGACAGGTACTGTTTGGATGCTTTGCATATATGTTTCTTAGACTATATAGAAGCAATATATAAAAAGATTTCAACCGTCTACCAGTTCCATTCATTGTTCTACTTGTCGAAAGTTACAAATAATTTCCGATAAGGGATTAACAATGGGGATCGTAGTTTACTAAAACTTGAAGAACAAAAAATTGGCGAATTGTACTGTTTGGATGCTTTGCATATATGTTTCTTAGACTATATAGACGCAATATATACAAGGATTTCAACCGTCTACCTGTTCCATTCATTGTTCTACTTGTCGAAAGTTACAAATAATTACCGATAAAGGATTAACCATTGGGGCTCATTGTTCACTTAAACTTGAAGAACAAAAAATTGGCGAATTGTACTGTTTGGATGCTTTGCATATATGTGTTTTAGACTATATAGAAGCAATATATACAAAGATTTCAACCGTCTACCTGTTCGATTCATTGTTCTACTTGTCGAAAGTTAGAAATAATTTCCGATAAAGGATTAACAATGGGGCTCATTGTTCACTTAAACTTGAAGAACAAAAAATTGGCGAATGGTACTGTTTGGATGCTTTGCGTACATGTTTCTTAGACTATATGGAAGCAATATATACAAGGATTTCATCCGTCTACCTGTTCCATTCATTGTTCTACTTGTCGAAAGTTACAAATAATTACCGATAAAGGATTACCCATTGGGGCTCATTGTTCACTTAAACTTGAAGAACAAAAAATTGGCGAATTGTACTGTTTGGATGCTTTGCATACATGTTTCCTAGACTATATAGAAGCAATATATACAAAGACTTCAACCGTCTACCTGTTCCTCTCATTGTTCTACTTGTCGAAAGTTACAAATAATTTCCTTTAAAGGATTAACAATGGGGCTCATTGTTCACTTAAACTTGAAGACCAAAAAATTGGCGAATTGTACTGTTTGGATGCTTTGCATATATGTTTCTTAGACTATATAGACGCAATATATACAATGATTTCAACAGTCTACCTGTTCCATTCATTGTTCTACTTGTCGAAAGTTAGAAATAATTTCCTTTAAAGGATTAACAATGGGGCTCATTGTTCACTTAAACTTGAAGAACAAAAAATTGGCGAATTGTACTGTTTGGATGCTTTGCATATATGTTTCTTAGACTATATAGACGCAATATATACAATGATTTCAACAGTCTACCTGTTCCATTCATTGTTCTACTTGTCGAAAGTTAGAAATAATTTCCTTTAAGGGATTAACAATGGGGATCGTAGTTTACTTAAACTTGAAGAACAAAAAATTGGCGAATTGTACTGTCTGGATGCTCTGCATATATGTTTCTTAGACTATATAGAAGCAATATATACAATGATTTCAACAGTCTACCTGTTCCATTCATTGTTCTACTTTTCGAAAAATACAAATAATTTCCTTTAAATGATTTACAATGGGGCTCGTTGTTCACTTAAACTTGAAGAACAAAAAATTGGCGAATGGTACTGTCTGGATGCTCTGCATATATGTTTCTTATACTATATAGAAGCAATAGATACAAAGATTTCAACCGTCTACCTGTTCCATTCAATGTTCTACTTGTCGAAAGTTACAAATAATTTCCGTTAAGGGATTAACAATGGGGATCGTAGTTTACTTAAACTTGAAGAACAAAAAATTGGCGAATTGTACTGTTTGGATGCTTTGCATATATGTTTCTTAGACTATATAGAAGCAATATATACAATGATTTCAACCGTCTACCTGTTCCATTCATTGTTCTACTTGTCGAAAGTTACAAATAATTTTCGTTAAGGGATTAACAATGGGGATCGTAGTTTACTTAAACTTGAAGAACAAAAAATTGGCGAATGTTACTGTTTAGATGCTTCGCATATAGGTTTCTTAGACTATATAGAAGCAACATATACAAAGATTTCAACCGTCTACCTGTTCTATTCATTGTTCTACTTGTAGAAAGTTACAAATAATTTCCGTTTCATGATTATCAATGGGGCTCGTTGTTCACTTAAACTTGAAGAACAAAAAATTGGCGAATGGTACGGTCTGGATGCTTTGCATATATGTTTCTTAGATTATATAGAAGCAATATATACAAAGATTTCAACCGTCTACCTGTTCCATTCATTGTTCTACTTGTCGAAAATTACAAATAATTTCCGATAAAGGATTAACAATGGGGCTCGTTGTTCACTTAAACTTGAAGAACAAAAAATTGATGAATGGTACTGTTTGGATGCTTTGCATATATGTTTCTTAGACTATATAGAAGCAATATATACATTGATTTCAACCGACTACCTGTTCCATTCATTGTTCTACTTGTCGCAAGTTACAAATAATTTCCGTTAAAGTATTAACAATGGGGCTCGTAGTTCACTTAAACTTGAAGATCAAATAATTGGCGAATTGTACTGTTTGGATGATTTGCATATATGTTTCTTATACTATATAGAAGCAATATATACAAAGATTTCAACCGTCTACCTGTTCGATTCATTGTTCTACTTGTCGAAAGTTAGAAATAATTTCCGATAAAGGATTAACAATGGGGCTCATTGTTCACTTAAACTTGAAGGACAAAAAATTGGCGAATGGTACTGTTTGGATGCTTTGCGTACATGTTTCTTAGACTATATGGAAGCAATATATACAAGGATTTCATCCGTCTACCTGTACCATTCATTGTTCTACTTGTCGAAAGTTACAAATAATTACCGATAAAGGATTACCCATTGGGGCTCATTGTTCACTTAAACTTGAAGAACAAAAAATTGGCGAATTGTACTGTTTGGATGCTTTGCATACATGTTTCTTAGACTATATAGAAGCAATATATACAAAGATTTCAACCGTCTACCTGTTCCATTCATTGTTCTACTTGTCGAAAGTTACAAATAATTTCCGATAACGGATTAACCATTGGGGCTCATTGTTCACTTAAACTTGAAGAACAAGAAATTGGCGAATGGTACTGTCTGGATGCTCTGCATATATGTTTCTTAGACTATATAGAAGCAATATATACAATGATTTCAACAGTCTACCTGTTCCATTCATTGTTCTACTTTTCGAAAAATACAAATAATTTCCTTTAAATGATTTACAATGGGGCTCGTTGTTCACTTAAACTTGAAGAACAAAAAATTGGCGAATGGTACTGTCTGGATGCTCTGCATATATGTTTCTTATACTATATAGAAGCAATAGATACAAAGATTTCAACCGTCTACCTGTTCCATTCAATGTTCTACTTGTCGAAAGTTACAAATAATTTCCGTTAAGGGATTAACAATGGGGATCGTAGTTTACTTAAACTTGAAGAACAAAAAATTGGCGAATTGTACTGTTTGGATGCTTTGCATATATGTTTCTTAGACTATATAGAAGCAATATATACAATGATTTCAACCGTCTACCTGTTCCATTCATTGTTCTACTTGTCGAAAGTTACAAATAATTTTCGTTAAGGGATTAACAATGGGGATCGTAGTTTACTTAAACTTGAAGAACAAAAAATTGGCGAATGTTACTGTTTAGATGCTTCGCATATAGGTTTCTTAGACTATATAGAAGCAACATATACAAAGATTTCAACCGTCTACCTGTTCTATTCATTGTTCTACTTGTAGAAAGTTACAAATAATTTCCGTTTCATGATTATCAATGGGGCTCGTTGTTCACTTAAACTTGAAGAACAAAAAATTGGCGAATGGTACGGTTTGGATGCTTTGCATATATGTTTCTTAGATTATATAGAAGCAATATATACAAAGATTTCAACCGTCTACCTGTTCCATTCATTGTTCTACTTGTCGAAAATTACAAATAATTTCCGATAAAGGATTAACAATGGGGCTCGTTGTTCACTTAAACTTGAAGAACAAAAAATTGATGAATGGTACTGTTTGGATGCTTTGCATATATGTTTCTTAGACTATATAGAAGCAATATATACATTGATTTCAACCGACTACCTGTTCCATTCATTGTTCTACTTGTCGCAAGTTACAAATAATTTCCGTTAAAGTATTAACAATGGGGCTCGTAGTTCACTTAAACTTGAAGATCAAATAATTGGCGAATTGTACTGTTTGGATGATTTGCATATATGTTTCTTATACTATATAGAAGCAATATATACAAAGATTTCAACCGTCTACCTGTTCGATTCATTGTTCTACTTGTCGAAAGTTAGAAATAATTTCCGATAAAGGATTAACAATGGGGCTCATTGTTCACTTAAACTTGAAGGACAAAAAATTGGCGAATGGTACTGTTTGGATGCTTTGCGTACATGTTTCTTAGACTATATGGAAGCAATATATACAAGGATTTCATCCGTCTACCTGTACCATTCATTGTTCTACTTGTCGAAAGTTACAAATAATTACCGATAAAGGATTACCCATTGGGGCTCATTGTTCACTTAAACTTGAAGAACAAAAAATTGGCGAATTGTACTGTTTGGATGCTTTGCATACATGTTTCTTAGACTATATAGAAGCAATATATACAAAGATTTCAACCGTCTACCTGTTCCATTCATTGTTCTACTTGTCGAAAGTTACAAATAATTTCCGATAACGGATTAACCATTGGGGCTCATTGTTCACTTAAACTTGAAGAACAAGAAATTGGCGAATGGTACTGTCTGGATGCTCTGCATATATGTTTCTTAGACTATATAGAAGCAATATATACAATGATTTCAACAGTCTACCTGTTCCATTCATTGTTCTACTTTTCGAAAATTACAAATAATTTCCTTTAAAGGATTAACAATGGGGCTCGTTGTTCACTTAAACTTGAAGAACAAAAAATTGGCGAATGGTACTGTCTGGATGCTCTGCATATATGTTTCTTAGACTATATAGAAGCAATATATACAATGATTTCAACAGTCTACCTGTTCCATTCATTGTTCATCTTGTCGAAAGTTACAAATAATTTCCGTTTCATGATTATCAATGGGCCTCGTTGTTCACGTAAACTTGAAGGACAAAAAATTGGCGACTGGTACTGTTTGGATGCTTTGCATATATGTTTCTTAGACTATATAGAAGCAATATATACAATGATTTCAACCGTCTACGTGTTCCAATCATTGTTCTACTTTTCGAAATTTACAAATAATTTCCTTTAATGGATTAACGATGGGGCTCGTTGTTCACTTAAACTTGAAGAACAAAAAATTGGCGAATTGTACTGTTTGGATGATATGCAGATATGTTTCTTAGACTATATAGAAGCAATATATACAATGATTTCAACCGTCTACCTGTTCCATTCATTGTTCTACTTGTCGAAAGTTACAAATAATTTCCGATAATGGATTAACCATTTGGGCTCATTGTTCACTTAAACTTGAAGAACAAAAAATTGGCGACTTGTACTGTTTGGATGCTTTGCATATATGTTTCTTAGACTATATAGAAGCAATATTTACAAAGATTTCAACCGTCTACCTGTTCCATTCATTGTTCTACTTGTCGAAAGTTACAAATAATTTCCGATAAAGGATTAACAATGGGGCTCATTGTTCACTTAAACTTGAGGAACAAAAAATTGGCGAATGGTACTGTTTGGATGCTTTGCGTACATGTTTCTTAGACTATATAAAAGCAATATATACAAAGTTTTCAGCCGTCTACCTGTTCCATTCATTGTTCTACTTGTCGAAAGTTACAAATAATTTCCGATAAAGGATTAACAATGGGGATCATTTTTCACTTAACCTTGAAGAACAAAAAATTGGCGAATGGTACTGTTTGGATGCTTTGCATATATGTTTCTTAGACTATATAGAAGCAATATATAGAAGGATTTCACCCGTCTACCTGTTCCAATCATTGTTCTACTTGTCGAAATTTAGAAATAATTTCCTTTAAAGGATTAACAATGGGGCTCGTAGTTCACTTAAACTTGAAGATCTAATAATTGGCGAATTGTACTGTTTGGATGATATGCAGATATGTTTCTTAGACTATATAGAAGCAATATATACAATGATTTCAACCGTCTACCTGTTCCATTCATTGTTCTACTTGTCGAAAGTTACAAATAATTTCCGATAAAGGATTAACCATTGGGGCTCATTGTTCACTTAAAGTTGAAGACCAAGAAATTGGCGAATGGTACTGTTTGGATGCTATGCGTACATGTTTCTTAGACTATATGGAAGCAATATATACAAAGATTTCAACCGTCTACGTGTTCCAATCATTGTTCTACTTGTCGAAAATTACAAATAATTTCCGATAAAGGATTAACAATGGGGCTCGTTGTTCACTTAAACTTGAAGAACAAAAAATTGATGAATGGTACTGTTTGGATGCTTTGCATATATGTTTCTTAGACTATATAGAAGCAATATATACATTGATTTCAACCGACTACCTGTTCCATTCATTGTTCTACTTGTCGCAAGTTACAAATAATTTCCGTTAAAGTATTAACAATGGGGCTCGTAGTTCACTTAAACTTGAAGATCAAATAATTGGCGAATTGTACTGTTTGGATGATTTGCATATATGTTTCTTATACTATATAGAAGCAATATATACAAAGATTTCAACCGTCTACCTGTTCGATTCATTGTTCTACTTGTCGAAAGTTAGAAATAATTTCCGATAAAGGATTAACAATGGGGCTCATTGTTCACTTAAACTTGAAGGACAAAAAATTGGCGAATGGTACTGTTTGGATGCTTTGCGTACATGTTTCTTAGACTATATGGAAGCAATATATACAAGGATTTCATCCGTCTACCTGTACCATTCATTGTTCTACTTGTCGAAAGTTACAAATAATTACCGATAAAGGATTACCCATTGGGGCTCATTGTTCACTTAAACTTGAAGAACAAAAAATTGGCGAATTGTACTGTTTGGATGCTTTGCATACATGTTTCTTAGACTATATAGAAGCAATATATACAAAGATTTCAACCGTCTACCTGTTCCATTCATTGTTCTACTTGTCGAAAGTTACAAATAATTTCCGATAACGGATTAACCATTGGGGCTCATTGTTCACTTAAACTTGAAGAACAAGAAATTGGCGAATGGTACTGTCTGGATGCTCTGCATATATGTTTCTTAGACTATATAGAAGCAATATATACAATGATTTCAACAGTCTACCTGTTCCATTCATTGTTCTACTTTTCGAAAATTACAAATAATTTCCTTTAAAGGATTAACAATGGGGCTCGTTGTTCACTTAAACTTGAAGAACAAAAAATTGGCGAATGGTACTGTCTGGATGCTCTGCATATATGTTTCTTAGACTATATAGAAGCAATATATACAATGATTTCAACAGTCTACCTGTTCCATTCATTGTTCATCTTGTCGAAAGTTACAAATAATTTCCGTTTCATGATTATCAATGGGCCTCGTTGTTCACGTAAACTTGAAGGACAAAAAATTGGCGACTGGTACTGTTTGGATGCTTTGCATATATGTTTCTTAGACTATATAGAAGCAATATATACAATGATTTCAACCGTCTACGTGTTCCAATCATTGTTCTACTTTTCGAAATTTACAAATAATTTCCTTTAATGGATTAACGATGGGGCTCGTTGTTCACTTAAACTTGAAGAACAAAAAATTGGCGAATTGTACTGTTTGGATGATATGCAGATATGTTTCTTAGACTATATAGAAGCAATATATACAATGATTTCAACCGTCTACCTGTTCCATTCATTGTTCTACTTGTCGAAATTTACAAATAATTTCCTTTAAAGGATTAACGATGGGGCTCGTTGTTCACTTAAACTTGAAGAACAAAAAATTGGCGAATGGTACTTTTGGATGCTTTGCATATATATTTCTTAGACTATATAGAAGCAATATATACATTGATTTCAACCGTCTACCTGTTCCATTCATTGATCTACTTGTCGCAAGTTACAAATAATTTCCGTTAAAGTATTAACAATGGGGCTCGTAGTTCACTTAAACTTGAAGATCAAATAATTGGCGAATTGTACTGTTTGGATGATATGCAGATATGTTTCTTAGACTATATAGAAGCAATATATACAATGATTTCAACCGTCTACCTGTTCCATTCATTGTTCTACTTGTCGAAAGTTACAAATAATTTCCGATAAAGGATTAACAATGGGGCTCATTGTTCACTTAAACTTGAGGAACAAAAAATTGGCGAATGGTACTGTTTGGATGCTTTGCGTACATGTTTCATAGACTATATAGAAGCAATATATACAATGATTTCAACCGTCTACCTGTTCCATTCATTGTTCTACTTGTCGAAAGTTACAAATAATTTCCGATAAAGGATTAACAATGGGGCTCATTGTTCACTTAAACTTGAAGAACAAATAATTGGCGAATTGTACTGTTTGGATGATATGCAGATATGTTTCTTAGACTATATAGAAGCAATATATACAATGATTTCAACCGTCTACCTGTTCCATTCATTGTTCTACTTGTCGAAAGTTACAAATAATTTCCGATAAAGGATTAACAATGGGGCTCATTGTTCACTTAAACTTGAGGAACAAAAAATTGGCGAATGGTACTGTTTGGATGCTTTGCGTACATGTTTCTTAGACTATATAGAAGCAATATATACAATGATTTCAACCGTCTACCTGTTCCATTCATTGATCTACTTGTCGCAAGTTACAAATAATTTCCGTTAAAGTATTGACAATGGGGCTCGTAGTTCACTTAAACTTGAAGAACAAAAAATTGGCGAATGGTACTGTCTGGATGCTCTGCATATATGTTTCTTAGACTATATAGAAGTAATATATACAATGATTTCAACAGTCTACCTGTTCCATTCATTGTTCATCTTGTCGAAAGTTACAAATAATTTCCGTTTCATGATTATCAATGGGCCTCGTTGTTCACGTAAACTTGAAGGACAAAAAATTGGCGACTGGTACTGTTTGGATGCTTTGCATATATGTTTCTTAGACTATATAGAAGCAATATATACAATGATTTCAACCGTCTACCTGTTCCATTCATTGTTCTACTTGTCGAAAGTTACAAATAATTTTCGTTAAGGGATTAACAATGGGGATCGTAGTTTACTTAACCTTGAAGATCAAAAAATTGGCGAATGTTACTGTTTAGATGCTTCGCATATAGGTTTCTTAGACTATATAGAAGCAACATATACAAAGATTTCAACCGTCTACCTGTTCTATTCATTGTTCATCTTGTCGAAAGTTACAAATAATTTCCGTTTCATGATTATCAATGATCCTCGTTGTTCACTTAAACTTGAAGGACAAAAAATTGGCGACTGGTACTGTTTGGATGCTTTGCATATATGTTTCTTAGACTATATAGAAGCAATATATAAAAAGATTTCAACCGTCTACCAGTTCCATTCATTGTTCTACTTGTCGAAAGTTACAAATAATTTCCGATAAGGGATTAACAATGGGGATCGTAGTTTACTAAAACTTGAAGAACAAAAAATTGGCGAATTGTACTGTTTGGATGCTTTGCATATATGTTTCTTAGACTATATAGACGCAATATATACAAGGATTTCAACCGTCTACCTGTTCCATTCATTGTTCTACTTGTCGAAAGTTACAAATAATTACCGATAAAGGATTAACAATGGGGCTCATTGTTCACTTAAACTTGAAGAACAAAAAATTGGCGAATGGTACTGTTTGGATGCTTTGCGTACATGTTTCTTAGACTATATGGAAGCAATATATACAAGGATTTCATCCGTCTACCTGTTCCATTCATTGTTCTACTTGTCGAAAGTTACAAATAATTTCCGATAACGGATTAACCATTGGGGCTCATTGTTCACTTAAACTTGAAGAACAAGAAATTGGCGAATGGTACTGTCTGGATGCTCTGCATATATGTTTCTTAGACTATATAGAAGCAATATATACAATGATTTCAACAGTCTACCTGTTCCATTCATTGTTCTACTTTTCGAAAATTACAAATAATTTCCTTTAAAGGATTAACAATGGGGCTCGTTGTTCACTTAAACTTGAAGAACAAAAAATTGGCGAATGGTACTGTCTGGATGCTCTGCATATATGTTTCTTAGACTATATAGAAGCAATATATACAATGATTTCAACAGTCTACCTGTTCCATTCATTGTTCATCTTGTCGAAAGTTACAAATAATTTCCGTTTCATGATTATCAATGGGCCTCGTTGTTCACGTAAACTTGAAGGACAAAAAATTGGCGACTGGTACTGTTTGGATGCTTTGCATATATGTTTCTTAGACTATATAGAAGCAATATATACAATGATTTCAACCGTCTATGTGTTCCAATCATTGTTCTACTTTTCGAAATTTACAAATAATTTCCTTTAATGGATTAACGATGGGGCTCGTTGTTCACTTAAACTTGAAGAACAAAAAATTGGCGAATTGTACTGTTTGGATGATATGCAGATATGTTTCTTAGACTATATAGAAGCAATATATACAATGATTTCAACCGTCTACCTGTTCCATTCATTGTTCTACTTGTCGAAAGTTACAAATAATTTCCGATAATGGATTAACCATTTGGGCTCATTGTTCACTTAAACTTGAAGAACAAAAAATTGGCGACTTGTACTGTTTGGATGCTTTGCATATATGTTTCTTAGACTATATAGAAGCAATATTTACAAAGATTTCAACCGTCTACCTGTTCCATTCATTGTTCTACTTGTCGAAAGTTACAAATAATTTCCGATAAAGGATTAACAATGGGGCTCATTGTTCACTTAAACTTGAGGAACAAAAAATTGGCGAATGGTACTGTTTGGATGCTTTGCGTACATGTTTCTTAGACTATATAAAAGCAATATATACAAAGTTTTCAGCCGTCTACCTGTTCCATTCATTGTTCTACTTGTCGAAAGTTACAAATAATTTCCGATAAAGGATTAACAATGGGGCTCATTTTTCACTTAACCTTGAAGAACAAAAAATTGGCGAATGGTACTGTTTGGATGCTTTGCATATATATTTCTTAGACTATATAGAAGCAATATATACATTGATTTCAACCGTCTACCTGTTCCATTCATTGATCTACTTGTCGCAAGTTACAAATAATTTCCGTTAAAGTATTGACAATGGGGCTCGTAGTTCACTTAAACTTGAAGAACAAAAAATTGGCGAATGGTACTGTCTGGATGCTCTGCATATATGTTTCTTAGACTATATAGAAGCAATATATACAATGATTTCAGCAGTCTACCTGTTCCATTCATTGTTCATCTTGTCGAAAGTTACAAATAATTTCCGTTTCATGATTATCAATGGGCCTCGTTGTTCACGTAAACTTGAAGGACAAAAAATTGGCGACTGGTACTGTTTGGATGCTTTGCATATATGTTTCTTAGACTATATAGAAGCAATATATACAATGATTTCAACCGTCTACCTGTTCCATTCATTGTTCTACTTGTCGAAAGTTACAAATAATTTTCGTTAAGGGATTAACAATGGGGATCGTAGTTTACTTAACCTTGAAGATCAAAAAATTGGCGAATGTTACTGTTTAGATGCTTCGCATATAGGTTTCTTAGACTATATAGAAGCAACATATACAAAGATTTCAACCGTCTACCTGTTCTATTCATTGTTCATCTTGTCGAAAGTTACAAATAATTTCCGTTTCATGATTATCAATGATCCTCGTTGTTCACTTAAACTTGAAGGACAAAAAATTGGCGACTGGTACTGTTTGGATGCTTTGCATATATGTTTCTTAGACTATATAGAAGCAATATATAAAAAGATTTCAACCGTCTACCAGTTCCATTCATTGTTCTACTTGTCGAAAGTTACAAATAATTTCCGATAAGGGATTAACAATGGGGATCGTAGTTTACTAAAACTTGAAGAACAAAAAATTGGCGAATTGTACTGTTTGGATGCTTTGCATATATGTTTCTTAGACTATATAGACGCAATATATACAAGGATTTCAACCGTCTACCTGTTCCATTCATTGTTCTACTTGTCGAAAGTTACAAATAATTACCGATAAAGGATTACCCATTGGGGCTCATTGTTCACTTAAACTTGAAGAACAAAAAATTGGCGAATTGTACTGTTTGGATGCTTTGCATACATGTTTCCTAGACTATATAGAAGCAATATATACAAAGATTTCAACCGTCTACCTGTTCCTCTCATTGTTCTACTTGTCGAAAGTTACAAATAATTTCCTTTAAAGGATTAACAATGGGGCTCATTGTTCACTTAAACTTGAAGACCAAAAAATTGGCGAATTGTACTGTTTGGATGCTTTGCATATATGTTTCTTAGACTATATAGACGCAATATATACAATGATTTCAACAGTCTACCTGTTCCATTCATTGTTCTACTTGTCGAAAGTTAGAAATAATTTCCTTTAAAGGATTAACAATGGGGCTCATTGTTCACTTAAACTTGAAGAACAAAAAATTGGCGAATTGTACTGTTTGGATGCTTTGCATATAGGTTTCGTAGACTATATAGAAGCAACATATACAAAGATTTCAACCGTCTACCTGTTCTATTCATTGTTCTACTTGTAGAAAGTTACAAATAATTTCCGTTTCATGATTATCAATGGGGCTCGTTGTTCACTTAAACTTGAAGAACAAAAAATTGGCGAATGGTACGGTTTGGATGCTTTGCATATATGTTTCTTAGATTATATAGAAGCAATATATACAAAGATTTCAACCGTCTACCTGTTCCATTCATTGTTCTACTTGTCGAAAATTACAAATAATTTCCGATAAAGGATTAACAATGGGGCTCGTTGTTCACTTAAACTTGAAGAACAAAAAATTGATGAATGGTACTGTTTGGATGCTTTGCATATATGTTTCTTAGACTATATAGAAGCAACATATACATTGATTTCAACCGACTACCTGTTCCATTCATTGTTCTACTTGTCGCAAGTTACAAATAATTTCGGTTAAAGTATTAACAATGGGGCTCGTAGTTCACTTAAACTTGAAGATCAAATAATTGGCGAATTGTACTGTTTGGATGATTTGCATATATGTTTCTTATACTATATAGAAGCAATATATACAAAGATTTCAACCGTCTACCTGTTCGATTCATTGTTCTACTTGTCGAAAGTTAGAAATAATTTCCGATAAAGGATTAACAATGGGGCTCATTGTTCACTTAAACTTGAAGGACAAAAAATTGGCGAATGGTACTGTTTGGATGCTTTGCGTACATGTTTCTTAGACTATATAGAAGCAATATTTACAAAGATTTCAACCTTCTACCTGTTCCATTCATTGTTCTACTTGTCGAAAGTTACAAATAATTTCCGATAAAGGATTAACAATGGGGCTCATTGTTCACTTAAACTTGAGGAACAAAAAATTGGCGAATGGTACTGTTTGGATGCTTTGCGTACATGTTTCTTAGACTATATAGAAGCAATATATACAAAGTTTTCAACCGTCTACCAGTTCTATTCATTGTTCTACTTGTAGAAAGTTACAAATAATTTCCGATAAAGGATTAACAATGGGGCTCATTTTTCACTTAAAGTTGAAGACCAAAAAATTGGCGAATGGTACTGTTTGGATGCTTTGCATATATGTTTCTAAGACTATATAGAAGCAATATATACAATGATTTCAACCGTCTACCTGTTCCATTCATTGTTCTACTTGTCGAAATTTACAAATAATTTCCTTTAAAGGATTAACGATGGGGCTCGTTGTTCACTTAAACTTGAAGAACAAAAAATTGGCGAATGGTACTTTTGGATGCTTTGCATATATATTTCTTAGACTATATAGAAGCAATATATACATTGATTTCAACCGTCTACCTGTTCCATTCATTGATCTACTTGTCGCAAGTTACAAATAATTTCCGTTAAAGTATTAACAATGGGGCTCGTAGTTCACTTAAACTTGAAGATCAAATAATTGGCGAATTGTACTGTTTGGATGATATGCAGATATGTTTCTTAGACTATATAGAAGCAATATATACAATGATTTCAACCGTCTACCTGTTCCATTCATTGTTCTACTTGTCGAAAGTTACAAATAATTTCCGATAAAGGATTAACAATGGGGCTCATTGTTCACTTAAACTTGAGGAACAAAAAATTGGCGAATGGTACTGTTTGGATGCTTTGCGTACATGTTTCTTAGACTATATAGAAGCAATATATACAATGATTTCAACCGTCTACCTGTTCCATTCATTGTTCTACTTGTCGAAATTTACAAATAATTTCCTTTAAAGGATTAACGATGGGGCTCGTTGTTCACTTAAACTTGAAGAACAAAAAATTGGCGAATGGTACTCTTTGGATGCTTTGCATATATATTTCTTAGACTATATAGAAGCAATATATACATTGATTTCAACCGTCTACCTGTTCCATTCATTGATCTACTTGTCGCAAGTTACAAATAATTTCCGTTAAAGTATTAACAATGGGGCTCGTAGTTCACTTAAACTTGAAGATCAAATAATTGGCGAATAGTACTGTTTGGATGATTTGCATATATGTTTCTTAGACTATATACAAGCAATATATACAATGATTTCAACCGTCTACCTGTTCCATTCATTGTTCTACTTGTCGAAATTTACAAATAATTTCCTTTAAAGGATTAACAATGGGGCTCGAAGTTCACTTAAACTTGAAGAACAAAAAATTGGCGAATGGTACTGTTTGGATGCTTTGCATATATTTTTCTTAGATTATATAGAAGCAATATATAAAAAGATTTCAACCGTCTACCTGTTCTATTCATTGATCTACTTGTAGAAAGTTACAAATAATGTCTGTTTCATGATTATCAATGGGGCTCGTTGTTCACTTAAACTTGAAGACCAAAAAATTGGCGAATGGTACTGTTTGGATGCTTTGCGTACATGTTTCTTAGACTATATGGAAGCAATATATACAATGATTTCGACCGTCTACGTGTTCCAATCATTGTTCTACTTATCGAAATTTACACATAATTTCCTTTAAAGGATTAACAATGGAGCTCGTTGTTCACTTAAACTTGATGAACAAAAAATTGGCGAATGGTACTGTTTGGATGCTTTGCATATATGTTTCTTAGACTATATAGAAGCAATATATACAAATATTTCAACCGTCTACCAGTTCTATTCATTGTTCTACTTGTAGAAAGTTACAAATAATTTCCTTTAAAGGATTAACGATGGGGCTCGTTGTTCACTTAAACTTGAAGAACAAAAAATTGGCGAATGGTACTCTTTGGATGCTTTGCATATATATTTCTTAGACTATATAGAAGCAATATATACATTGATTTCAACCGTCTACCTGTTCCATTCATTGATCTACTTGTCGCAAGTTACAAATAATTTCCGTTAAAGTATTAACAATGGGGCTCGTAGTTCACTTAAACTTGAAGATCAAATAATTGGCGAATTGTACTGTTTGGATGATATGCAGATATGTTTCTTAGACTATATAGAAGCAATATATACAATGATTTCAACCGTCTACCTGTTCCATTCATTGTTCTACTTGTCGAAAGTTACAAATAATTTCCGATAAAGGATTAACCATTGGGGCTCATTGTTCACTTAAACTTGAAGAACAAAAAATTGGCGAATTGTACTGTTCGGATGCTTTGCATATATGTTTCTTAGACTATATAGAAGCAATATTTACAAAGATTTCAACCTTCTACCTGTTCCATTCATTGTTCTACTTGTCGAAAGTTACAAATAATTTCCGATAAAGGATTAACAATGGGGCTCATTGTTCACTTAAACTTGAGGAACAAAAAATTGGCGAATGGTACTGTTTGGATGCTTTGCGTACATGTTTCTTAGACTATATAGAAGCAATATATACAAAGTTTTCAACCGTCTACCAGTTCTATTCATTGTTCTACTTGTAGAAAGTTACAAATAATTTCCGATAAAGGATTAACAATGGGGCTCATTTTTCACTTAAAGTTGAAGACCAAAAAATTGGCGAATGGTACTGTTTGGATGCTTTGCATATATGTTTCTAAGACTATATAGAAGCAATATATACAATGATTTCAACCGTCTACCTGTTCCATTCATTGTTCTACTTGTCGAAATTTACAAATAATTTCCTTTAAAGGATTAACGATGGGGCTCGTTGTTCACTTAAACTTGAAGAACAAAAAATTGGCGAATGGTACTTTTGGATGCTTTGCATATATATTTCTTAGACTATATAGAAGCAATATATACATTGATTTCAACCGTCTACCTGTTCCATTCATTGATCTACTTGTCGCAAGTTACAAATAATTTCCGTTAAAGTATTAACAATGGGGCTCGTAGTTCACTTAAACTTGAAGATCAAATAATTGGCGAATTGTACTGTTTGGATGATATGCAGATATGTTTCTTAGACTATATATAAGCAATATATACAATGATTTCAACCGTCTACCTGTTCCATTCATTGTTCTACTTGTCGAAAGTTACAAATAATTTCCGATAAAGGATTAACAATGGGGCTCATTGTTCACTTAAACTTGAGGAACAAAAAATTGGCGAATGGTACTGTTTGGATGCTTTGCGTACATGTTTCTTAGACTATATAGAAGCAATATATACAATGATTTCAACCGTCTACCTGTTCCATTCATTGTTCTACTTGTCGAAATTTACAAATAATTTCCTTTAAAGGATTAACGATGGGGCTCGTTGTTCACTTAAACTTGAAGAACAAAAAATTGGCGAATGGTACTCTTTGGATGCTTTGCATATATATTTCTTAGACTATATAGAAGCAATATATACATTGATTTCAACCGTCTACCTGTTCCATTCATTGATCTACTTGTCGCAAGTTACAAATAATTTCCGTTAAAGTATTGACAATGGGGCTCGTAGTTCACTTAAACTTGAAGAACAAAAAATTGGCGAATTGTACTGTTTGGATGCTTTGCATATATGTTTCGTAGGCTACATAGAAGCAATATATACAATCATTTCAACTGTCTACATCATCCATTCATTGTTCTACTTGTCGAAATTTACAAATAATTTCCGTTAAAGTATTAACAATGGGGCTCGTAGTTCACTTAAACTTGAAGATCAAATAATTGGCGAATAGTACTGTTTGGATGATTTGCATATATGTTTCTTAGACTATATACAAGCAATATATACAATGATTTCAACCGTCTACCTGTTCCATTCATTGTTCTACTTGTCGAAAGTTACAAATAATTTCCGTTAAGGGATTAACAATCGGGATCGTAGTTTACTTAAACTTGAAGAACAAGAAATTGGCGAATTGTACTGTTTGGATGCTTTACGTACATGTTTCTTAGACTATATGGGAGCAATATATACAAAGATTTCAACAGTCTACGTGTTCCAATCATTGTTCTACTTGTCGAAATTTACAAATAATTTCCGTTAAAGTATTAACAATGGGGCTCGTAGTTTACTTAAACTTGAAGAACAAGAAATTGGCGAATTGTACTGTTTGGATGCTTTGCATATATGTTTCTTAGACTATATAGAAGCAATATATACAATGATTTCAACCGTCTACCTGTTCCATTCATTGTTCTACTTGTCGAAATTTACAAATAATTTCCTTTAAAGGATTAACAATGGGGCTCGAAGTTCACTTAAACTTGAAGAACAAAAAATTGGCGAATGGTACTGTTTGGATGCTTTGCATATATTTTTCTTAGATTATATAGAAGCAATATATACAAAGATTTCAACCGTCTACCTGTTCTATTCATTGATCTACTTGTAGAAAGTTACAAATAATGTCTGTTTCATGATTATCAATGGGGCTCGTTGTTCACTTAAACTTGAAGACCAAAAAATTGGCGAATGGTACTGTTTGGATGCTTTGCGTACATGTTTCTTAGACTATATGGAAGCAATATATACAATGATTTCGACCGTCTACGTGTTCCAATCATTGTTCTACTTGTCGAAATTTACACATAATTTCCTTTAAAGGATTAACAATAGGGCTCGTTGTTCACTTAAACTTGAAGAACAATAAATTGGCGAACTGTACTGTTTGGATGCTTTGCATATATGTTTCTTAGACTATATAGAAGCAACATATACAAAGATTTCAACCGTCTACGTGTTCCAATCATTGTTCTTCTTGTAGAAAGTTACAATTAATTTCCGTTAAAGGATTAACAATGGGGCTCGTAGTTCACTTAAACTTGAAGAACAAAAAATTGGCGAATTGTACTGTTTGGATGCTTTGCATATATGTTTCTTAGACTATTTAGAAGCAATATATAGAAAGATTTCACCCGTCTACCTGTACTATTCATTGTTCTACTTGTAGAAAGTTACAAATAATTTCCATTTCGTGATTATCAATGGGGCTCGCTGTTCACTTAAACTTGAAGATCAAAAAATTGGCGATTGTTACTGTTTAGATGCTTTGCATATAGGTTTCGTAGACTATATAGAAGCAACATATACAAAGATTTCAACCGTCTACCTGTTCTATTCATTGTTCTACTTGTAGAAAGTTACAAATAATTTCCGTTTCATGATTATCAATGGGGCTCGTTGTTCACTTAAACTTGAAGAACAAAAAATTGGCGAATGGTACGGTTTGGATGCTTTGCATATATGTTTCTTAGATTATATAGAAGCAATATATACAAAGATTTCAACCGTCTACCTGTTCCATTCATTGTTCTACTTGTCGAAAATTACAAATAATTTCCGATAAAGGATTAACAATGGGGCTCGTTGTTCACTTAAACTTGAAGAACAAAAAATTGATGAATGGTACTGTTTGGATGCTTTGCATATATGTTTCTTAGACTATATAGAAGCAATATATACATTGATTTCAACCGACTACCTGTTCCATTCATTGTTCTACTTGTCGCAAGTTACAAATAATTTCCGTTAAAGTATTAACAATGGGGCTCGTAGTTCACTTAAACTTGAAGATCAAATAATTGGCGAATTGTACTGTTTGGATGATTTGCATATATGTTTCTTATACTATATAGAAGCAATATATACAAAGATTTCAACCGTCTACCTGTTCTATTCATTGATCTACTTGTAGAAAGTTACAAATAATGTCTGTTTCATGATTATCAATGGGGCTCGTTGTTCACTTAAACTTGAAGACCAAAAAATTGGCGAATGGTACTGTTTGGATGCTTTGCGTACATGTTTCTTAGACTATATGGAAGCAATATATACAATGATTTCGACCGTCTACGTGTTCCAATCATTGTTCTACTTGTCGAAATTTACACATAATTTCCTTTAAAGGATTAACAATAGGGCTCGTTGTTCACTTAAACTTGAAGAACAATAAATTGGCGAACTGTACTGTTTGGATGCTTTGCATATATGTTTCTTAGACTATATAGAAGCAACATATACAAAGATTTCAACCGTCTACGTGTTCCAATCATTGTTCTTCTTGTAGAAAGTTACAATTAATTTCCGTTAAAGGATTAACAATGGGGCTCGTAGTTCACTTAAACTTGAAGAACAAAAAATTGGCGAATTGTACTGTTTGGATGCTTTGCATATATGTTTCTTAGACTATTTAGAAGCAATATATAGAAAGATTTCACCCGTCTACCTGTACTATTCATTGTTCTACTTGTAGAAAGTTACAAATAATTTCCATTTCGTGATTATCAATGGGGCTCGCTGTTCACTTAAACTTGAAGATCAAAAAATTGGCGATTGTTACTGTTTAGATGCTTTGCATATAGGTTTCGTAGACTATATAGAAGCAACATATACAAAGATTTCAACCGTCTACCTGTTCTATTCATTGTTCTACTTGTAGAAAGTTACAAATAATTTCCGTTTCATGATTATCAATGGGGCTCGTTGTTCACTTAAACTTGAAGAACAAAAAATTGGCGAATGGTACGGTTTGGATGCTTTGCATATATGTTTCTTAGATTATATAGAAGCAATATATACAAAGATTTCAACCGTCTACCTGTTCCATTCATTGTTCTACTTGTCGAAAATTACAAATAATTTCCGATAAAGGATTAACAATGGGGCTCGTTGTTCACTTAAACTTGAAGAACAAAAAATTGATGAATGGTACTGTTTGGATGCTTTGCATATATGTTTCTTAGACTATATAGAAGCAATATATACATTGATTTCAACCGACTACCTGTTCCATTCATTGTTCTACTTGTCGCAAGTTACAAATAATTTCCGTTAAAGTATTAACAATGGGGCTCGTAGTTCACTTAAACTTGAAGATCAAATAATTGGCGAATTGTACTGTTTGGATGATTTGCATATATGTTTCTTATACTATATAGAAGCAATATATACAAAGATTTCAACCGTCTACCTGTCCCATTCAATGTTCTACTTGTCGAAAGTTACAAATAATTTCCGATAAAGGATTAAGAATGGGGCTCATTGTTCACTTAAACTTGAAGAACAAAAAATTGGCGAATTGTACTGTTTGGATGCTTTGCATATATGTTTCGTAGACTATATAGAAGCAATATATACAATCATTTCAACCGTCTACCTGTTCCATTCATTGTTCTACTTGTCGAAAGTTACAAATAATTTCCGATAAAGGATTAACCATTGGGGCTCATTGTTCACTTAAACTTGAAGAACAAAAAATTGGCGAATTGTACTGTTCGGATGCTTTGCATATATGTTTCTTAGACTATATAGAAGCAATATTTACAAAGATTTCAACCTTCTACCTGTTCCATTCATTGTTCTACTTGTCGAAAGTTACAAATAATTTCCGATAAAGGATTAACAATGGGGCTCATTGTTCACTTAAACTTGAGGAACAAAAAATTGGCGAATGGTACTGTTTGGATGCTTTGCGTACATGTTTCTTAGACTATATAGAAGCAATATATACAAAGTTTTCAACCGTCTACCAGTTCTATTCATTGTTCTACTTGTAGAAAGTTACAAATAATTTCCGATAAAGGATTAACAATGGGGCTCATTTTTCACTTAAAGTTGAAGACCAAAAAATTGGCGAATGGTACTGTTTGGATGCTTTGCATATATGTTTCTAAGACTATATAGAAGCAATATATACAATGATTTCAACCGTCTACCTGTTCCATTCATTGTTCTACTTGTCGAAATTTACAAATAATTTCCTTTAAAGGATTAACGATGGGGCTCGTAGTTTACTTAAACTTGAAGAACAAGAAATTGGCGAATTGTACTGTTTGGATGCTTTGCATATATGTTTCTTAGACTATATAGAAGCAATATATACAATGATTTCAACCGTCTACCTGTTCCATTCATTGTTCTACTTGTCGAAATTTACAAATAATTTCCTTTAAAGGATTAACAATGGGGCTCGAAGTTCACTTAAACTTGAAGAACAAAAAATTGGCGAATGGTACTGTTTGGATGCTTTGCATATATTTTTCTTAGATTATATAGAAGCAATATATACAAAGATTTCAACCGTCTACCTGTTCTATTCATTGATCTACTTGTAGAAAGTTACAAATAATGTCTGTTTCATGATTATCAATGGGGCTCGTTGTTCACTTAAACTTGAAGACCAAAAAATTGGCGAATGGTACTGTTTGGATGCTTTGCGTACATGTTTCTTAGACTATATGGAAGCAATATATACAATGATTTCGACCGTCTACGTGTTCCAATCATTGTTCTACTTGTCGAAATTTAGAAATAATTTCCCTTTCATGATTATCAATGGGGCTCGTTGTTCACTTAAACTTGAAGAACAAAAAATTGGCGAATGGTACTGTTTGAATGCTTTGCATATATGTTTCTTAGACTATATAGAAGCAATATTTACAAAGATTTCAACCGTCTACCTGTTCTATTCATTGTTCTACTTGTAGAAAGTTACAAATAATTTCCGTTTCATGATTATCAATGGGGCTCGTTGTTCACTTAAACTTGAAGAACAAAAAATTGGCGAATGGTACGGTTTGGATGCTTTGCATATATGTTTCTTAGATTATATAGAAGCAATATATACAAAGATTTCAACCGTCTACCTGTTCCATTCATTGTTCTACTTGTCGAAAATTACAAATAATTTCCGATAAAGGATTAACAATGGGGCTCGTTGTTCACTTAAACTTGAAGAACAAAAAATTGATGAATGGTACTGTTTGGATGCTTTGCATATATGTTTCTTAGACTATATAGAAGCAATATATACATTGATTTCAACCGACTACCTGTTCCATTCATTGTTCTACTTGTCGCAAGTTACAAATAATTTCCGTTAAAGTATTAACAATGGGGCTCGTAGTTCACTTAAACTTGAAGATCAAATAATTGGCGAATTGTACTGTTTGGATGATTTGCATATATGTTTCTTATACTATATAGAAGCAATATATACAAAGATTTCAACCGTCTACCTGTCCCATTCAATGTTCTACTTGTCGAAAGTTACAAATAATTTCCGATAAAGGATTAAGAATGGGGCTCATTGTTCACTTAAACTTGAAGAACAAAAAATTGGCGAATTGTACTGTTTGGATGCTTTGCATATATGTTTCGTAGACTATATAGAAGCAATATATACAATCATTTCAACCGTCTACCTGTTCCATTCATTGTTCTACTTGTCGAAATTTACAAATAATTTCCTTTAAAGGATTAACAATGGGGCTCGAAGTTCACTTAAACTTGAAGAACAAAAAATTGGCGAATGGTACTGTTTGGATGCTTTGCATATATTTTTCTTAGATTATATAGAAGCAATATATACAAAGATTTCAACCGTCTACCTGTTCTATTCATTGATCTACTTGTAGAAAGTTACAAATAATGTCCGTTTCATGATTATCAATGGGGCTCGTTGTTCACTTAAACTTGAAGACCAAAAAATTGGCGAATGGTACTGTTTGGATGCTTTGCGTACATGTTTCTTAGACTATATGGAAGCAATATATACAATGATTTCGACCGTCTACGTGTTCCAATCATTGTTCTACTTGTCGAAAGTTACAAATAATTTCCGATAAAGGATTAACCATTGGGGCTCATTGTTCACTTAAAGTTGAAGACCAAAAAATTGGCGAATGGTACTGTTTGGATGCTATGCGTACATGTTTCTTAGACTTTATGGAAGCAATATATACAAAGATTTCAACCGTCTACGTGTTCCAATCATTGTTCTACTTGTCGAAATTTACAAATAATTTCCTTTAAAGGATTAACAATGGAGCTCGTTGTTCACTTAAACTTGAAGAACAAAAAATTGGCGAATGGGACTGTTTGGATGCTTTGCATATATGTTTCTTAGACTATATAGAAGCAATATATACATTGATTTCAACCATCTACCTGTTCCATTCATTGTTCTACTTGTCGAAATTTACAAATAATTTCCTTTAAAGGATTAACAATGGGGCTCGTAGTTCACTTAAACTTGAAGAACAAAAAATTGGCGAATGGTACTCTTTGGATTCTTTGCATATATATTTCTTAGACTATATAGAAGCAATATATACATTGATTTCAACCGTCTACCTGTTCCATTCATTGATCTACTTGTCGCAAGTTACAAATAATTTCCGTTAAAGTATTAACAATGGGGCTCGTAGTTCACTTAAACTTGAAGATCAAATAATTGGCGAATTGTACTGTTTGGATGATATGCAGATATGTTTCTTAGACTATATAGAAGCAATATATACAATGATTTCAACCGTCTACCTGTTCCATTCATTGTTCTACTTGTCGAAAGTTACAAATAATTTCCGATAAAGGATTAACCATTGGGGCTCATTGTTCACTTAAACTTGAAGAACAAAAAATTGGCGAATTGTACTGTTCGGATGCTTTGCATATATGTTTCTTAGACTATATAGAAGCAATATTTACAAAGATTTCAACCTTCCACCTGTTCCATTCATTGTTCTACTTGTCGAAAGTTACAAATAATTTCCGATAAAGGATTAACAATGGGGCTCATTGTTCACTTAAACTTGAGGAACAAAAAATTGGCGAATTGTACTGTTCGGATGCTTTGCATATATGTTTCTTAGACTATATAGAAGCAATATTTACAAAGATTTCAACCGTCTACCTGTTCCATTCATTGTTCTACTTGTCGAAAGTTACAAATAATTTCCGATAAAGGATTAACAATGGGGCTCATTGTTCACTTAAACTTGGAGATCAAATAATTGGCGAATTGTACTGTTTGGATGATATGCAGATATGTTTCTTAGACTATATAGAAGCAATATATACAATGATTTCAACCGTCTACCTGTTCCATTCATTGTTCTACTTGTCGAAAGTTACAAATAATTTCCGATAAAGGATTAACCACTGGGGCTCATTGTTCACTTAAACTTGAAGAACAAAAAATTGGCGAATTGTACTGTTTGGATGCTTTGCATATATGTTTCTTAGACTATATAGAAGCAATATTTACAAAGATTTCAACCGTCTACCTGTTCCATTCATTGTTCTACTTGTCGAAAGTTACAAATAATTTCCGATAAAGGATTAACAATGGGGCTCATTGTTCACTTAAACTTGAGGAACAAAAAATTGGCGAATGGTACTGTTTGGATGCTTTGCGTACATGTTTCTTAGACTATATAGAAGCAATATATACAAAGTTTTCAACCGTCTACCTGTTCCATTCATTGTTCTACTTGTCGAAAGTTACAAATAATTTCCGATAAAGGATTAACAATGGGGCTCGTAGTTCACTTAAACTTGAAGATCAAATAATTGGCGAATTGTACTGTTTGGATGATATGCAGATATGTTTCTTAGACTATATAGAAGCAATATATACAATGATTTCAACCGTCTACCTGTTCCATTCATTGTTCTACTTGTCGAAAGTTACAAATAATTTCCGATAAAGGATTAACCATTGGGGCTCATTGTTCACTTAAACTTGAAGAACAAAAAATTGGCGAATTGTACTGTTTGGATGCTTTGCATATATGTTTCTTAGACTATATAGAAGCAATATTTACAAAGATTTCAACCGTCTACCTGTTCCATTCATTGTTCTACTTGTCGAAAGTTACAAATAATTTCCGATAAAGGATTAACAATGGGGCTCATTGTTCACTTAAACTTGAGGAACAAAAAATTGGCGAATGGTACTGTTTGGATGCTTTGCGTACATGTTTCTTAGACTATATAGAATCAATATATACAAAGTTTTCAACCGTCTACCTGTTCCATTCATTGTTCTACTTGTCGAAAGTTACAAATAATTTCCGATAAAGGATTAACAATGGGGCTCATTTTTCACTTAACCTTGAAGAACAAAAAATTGGCGAATGGTACTGTTTGGATGCTTTGCATATATGTTTCTTAGACTATATAGAAGCAATATATACAAAGATTTCAACCGTCTACCTGTTCCATTCATTGTTCTATTTGTCGAAAATTACAAATAATTTCCGATAAAGGATTAACAATGGGGCTCGTAGTTCACTTAAACTTGAAGAACAAAAAAATTGGCGAATTGTACTGTTTGGATGCTTTGCATATATGTTTCTTAGACTATATAGAAGCAATATATAGAAGGATTTCACCCGTCTACCTGTTCCAATCATTGTTCTACTTGTCGAAATTTAGAAATAATTTCCCTTTCATGATTATCAATGGGGCTCGTAGTTCACTTAAACTTGAAGATCAAATAATTGGCGAATTGTACTGTTTGGATGATATGCAGATATGTTTCTTAGACTATATAGAAGCAATATATAGAAGGATTTCACCCGTCTACCTGTTCCATTCATTGTTCTACTTGTCGAAAGTTACAAATAATTTCCGATAAAGGATTAACAATGGCTCTCATTGTTCACTTAAACTTGAGGAACAAAAAATTGGCGAATGGTACTGTTTGGATGCTTTGCATATATGTTTCTTAGACTATATAGAAGCAATATTTACAAAGATTTCAACCGTCTACCTGTTCCATTCATTGTTCTACTTGTCGAAAGTTACAAATAATTTCCGATAAAGGATTAACAATGGGGCTCGTAGTTCACTTAAACTTGGAGATCAAATAATTGGCGAATTGTACTGTTTGGATGATATGCAGATATGTTTCTTAGACTATATAGAAGCAATATATACAATGATTTCAACCGTCTACCTGTTCCATTCATTGTTCTACTTGTCGAAAGTTACAAATAATTTCCGATAAAGGATTAACCACTGGGGCTCATTGTTCACTTAAACTTGAAGAACAAAAAATTGGCGAATTGTACTGTTTGGATGCTTTGCATATATGTTTCTTAGACTATATAGAAGCAATATATACAAAGATTTCAACCGTCTACCTGTTCCATTCATTGTTCTATTTGTCGAAAATTACAAATAATTTCCGATAAAGGATTAACAATGGGGCTCGTAGTTCACTTAAACTTGAAGAACAAAAAAATTGGCAAATTGTACTGTTTGGATGCTTTGCATATATGTTTCTTAGACTATATAGAAGCAATATATAGAAGGATTTCACCCGTCTACCTGTTCCAATCATTGTTCTACTTGTCGAAATTTAGAAATAATTTCCCTTTCATGATTATCAATGGGGCTCGTTGTTCACTTAAACTTGAAGAACAAAAAAATTGGCGAATTGTACTGTTTGGATGCTTTGCATATATGTTTCTTAGACTATATAGAAGCAATATATAGAAGGATTTCACCCGTCTACCTGTTCCATTCCTTGTTCTACTTGTCGAAATTTAGAAATAATTTCCCTTTCATGATTATCAATGGGGCTCGTTGTTCACTTAAACTTGAAGAACAATAAATTCGCGAATGGTACTGTTTGGATGCTTTGCATATATGTTTCTTAGACTATATAGAAGCAATATATACAAAGATTTCAACCGTCTACCTGTTCGATTCATTGTTCTACTTGTCGAAAGTTAGAAATAATTTCCGATAAAGGATTAACAATGGGGCTCATTGTTCACTTAAACTTGAAGAACAAAAAATTGGCGAATGGTACTGTTTGGATGCTTTGCGTACATGTTTCTTAGACTATATGGAAGCAATATATACAAGGATTTCATCCGTCTACCTGTTCCATTCATTGTTCTACTTGCCGAAAGTTACAAATAATTACCGATAAAGGATTACCCATTGGGGCTCATTGTTCACTTAAACTTGAAGAACAAAAAATTGGCGAATTGTACTGTTTGGATGCTTTGCATACATGTTTCCTAGACTATATAGAAGCAATATATACAAAGATTTCAACCGTCTACCTGTTCCTCTCATTGTTCTACTTGTCGAAAGTTACAAATAATTTCCTTTAAAGGATTAACAATGGGGCTCATTGTTCACTTAAACTTGAAGAACAAAAAATTGGCGAATGGTACGGTTTGGATGCTATGCATATATGTTTCTTAGATTATATAGAAGCAATATATACAAAGATTTCAACCGTCTACCTGTTCCATTCATTGTTCTACTTGTCGAAAATTACAAATAATTTCCGATAAAGGATTAACAATGGGGCTCATTGTTCACTTAAACTTGAAGGACTAAAAATTGGCGAATGGTACTGTTTGGATGCTTTGCGTACATGTTTCTTAGACTATATGGAAGCAATATATACAAGGATTTCATCCGTCTACCTGTTCCATTCATTGTTCTACTTGTCGAAAGTTACAAATAATTACCGATAAAGGATTACCCATTGGGGCTCATTGTTCACTTAAACTTGAAGAACAAAAAATTGGCGAATTGTACTGTTTGGATGCTTTGCATACATGTTTCTTAGACTATATAGAAGCAATATATACAAAGATTTCAACCGTCTACCTGTTCCATTCATTGTTCTACTTGTCGAAAGTTACAAATAATTTCCGATAACGGATTAACCATTGGGGCTCATTGTTCACTTAAACTTGAAGAACAAGAAATTGGCGAATGGTACTGTCTGGATGCTCTGCATATATGTTTCTTAGACTATATAGAAGCAATATATACAATGATTTCAACAGTCTACCTGTTCCATTCATTGTTCTACTTTTCGAAAATTACAAATAATTTCCTTTAAAGGATTAACAATGGGGCTCGTTGTTCACTTAAACTTGAAGAACAAAAAATTGGCGAATGGTACTGTCTGGATGCTCTGCATATATGTTTCTTAGACTATATAGAAGCAATATATACAATGATTTCAACAGTCTACCTGTTCCATTCATTGTTCATCTTGTCGAAAGTTACAAATAATTTCCGTTTCATGATTATCAATGGGCCTCGTTGTTCACGTAAACTTGAAGGACAAAAAATTGGCGACTGGTACTGTTTGGATGCTTTGCATATATGTTTCTTAGACTATATAGAAGCAATATATACAATGATTTCAACCGTCTACGTGTTCCAATCATTGTTCTACTTTTCGAAATTTACAAATAATTTCCTTTAATGGATTAACGATGGGGCTCGTTGTTCACTTAAACTTGAAGAACAAAAAATTGGCGAATTGTACTGTTTGGATGATATGCAGATATGTTTCTTAGACTATATAGAAGCAATATATACAATGATTTCAACCGTCTACCTGTTCCATTCATTGTTCTACTTGTCGAAAGTTACAAATAATTTCCGATAATGGATTAACCATTTGGGCTCATTGTTCACTTAAACTTGAAGAACAAAAAATTGGCGAATGGTACGGTTTGGATGCTTTGCATATATGTTTCTTAGATTATATAGAAGCAATATATACAAAGATTTCAACCGTCTACCTGTTCCATTCATTGTTCTACTTGTCGAAAATTACAAATAATTTCCGATAAAGGATTAACAATGGGGCTCGTTGTTCACTTAAACTTGAAGAACAAAAAATTGATGAATGGTACTGTTTGGATGCTTTGCATATATGTTTCTTAGACTATATAGAAGCAACATATACATTGATTTCAACCGACTACCTGTTCCATTCATTGTTCTACTTGTCGCAAGTTACAAATAATTTCCGTTAAAGTATTAACAATGGGGCTCGTAGTTCACTTAAACTTGAAGATCAAATAATTCGCGAATTGTACTGTTTGGATGATTTGCATATATGTTTCTTATACTATATAGAAGCAATATATACAAAGATTTCAACCGTCTATCTGTTCGATTCATTGTTCTACTTGTCGAAAGTTAGAAATAATTTCCGATAAAGGATTAACAATGGGGCTCATTGTTCACTTAAACTTGAAGGACAAAAAATTGGCGAATGGTACTGTTTGGATGCTTTGCGTACATGTTTCTTAGACTATATGGAAGCAATATATACAAGGATTTCATCCGTCTACCTGTTCCATTCATTGTTCTACTTGTCGCAAGTTACAAATAATTTCCTTTAAAGGATTAACAATGGGGCTCGTTGTTCACTTAAACTTGAAGAACAATAAATTGGCGAATTGTACTGTGTGGATGCTATGCATATATGTTTCTTAGACTATATAGAAGCAATATATATAATGATTTCAACCGTCTACCTGTTCCATTCATTGTTCTACATGTCGAAAGTTACAAATAATTTCCGTTTCATGATTATCAATGGGGCTCGTTGTTCACTTAAACTTGAAGAACAAAAAATTGGCGAATGGTACTCTTTGGATGCTTTGCATATATATTTCTTAGACTATATAGAAGCAATATATACATTGATTTCAACCGTCTACCTGTTCCATTCATTGTTCTACTTGTCGCAAGTTACAAATAATTTCCGTTAAAGTATTAACAATGGGGCTCGTAGTTCACTTAAACTTGAAGATCTAATAATTGGCGAATTGTACTGTTTGGATGATATGCAGATATGTTTCTTAGACTATATAGAAGCAATATATACAAAGATTTCAACCGTCTACGTGTTCCAATCATTGTTCTACTTGTCGAAATTTACAAATAATTTCCTTTAAAGGATTAACAATGGGGCTCGTTGTTCACTTAAACTTGAAGAACAATAAATTGGCGAATTGTACTGTTTGGATGCTTTGCATATATGTTTCTTAGACTATATAGAAGCAATATATAGAAAGATTTCAACCGTCTACCTGTTCTATTCATTGTTATACTTGTAGAAAGTTACAAATAATTTCCTTTTCATGATTATCAATGGGGCTCGTTGTTCACTTAAACTTGAAGAACAAAAAATTGGCGAATGGTACTGTTTGGATGCTTTGCATATATGTTTCTTAGACTATATAGAAGCAATATATACAAAGATTTCAACCGTCTACCTATTCCATTCATTGTTCTATTTGTCGAAAATTACAAATAATTTCCGATAAAGGATTAACAATGGGGCTCGTAGTTCACTTAAACTTGAAGAACAAAAAAATTGGCGAATTGTACTGTTTGGATGCTTTGCATATATGTTTCTTAGACTATATAGAAGCAATATGTAGAAGGATTTCACCCGTCTACCTGTTCCAATCATTGTTCTACTTGTCGAAATTTAGAAATAATTTCCCTTTCATGATTATCAATGGGGCTCGTTGTTCACTTAAACTTGAAGAACAATAAATTCGCGAATGGTACTGTTTGGATGCTTTGCATATATGTTTCTTAGACTATATAGAAGCAATATATACAAAGATTTCAACCGTCTACCTGTTCCATTCATTGTTCTATTTGTCGAAAATTACAAATAATTTCCGATAAAGGATTAACAATGGGGCTCATTTTTCACTTAACCTTGAAGAACAAAAAATTGGCGAATGGTACTGTTTGGATGCTTTGCATATATGTTTCTTAGACTATATAGAAGCAATATATACAAAGATTTCAACCGTCTACCTGTTCCATTCATTTTTCTATTTGTCGAAAATTACAAATAATTTCCGATAAAGGATTAACATTGGGGCTCGTAGTTCACTTAAACTTGAAGAACAAAAAAATTGGCGAATTGTACTGTTTGGATGCTTTGCATATATGTTTCTTAGACTATATAGAAGCAATATATAGAAGGATTTCACCCGTCTACCTGTTCCAATCATTGTTCTACTTGTCGAAATTTAGAAATAATTTCCCTTTCATGATTATCAATGGGGCTCGTTGTTCACTTAAACTTGAAGAACAAAAAATTGGCGAATGGTACTGTTTGGATGCTTTGCATATATGTTTCTTAGACTATATAGAAGCAATATTTACAAAGATTTCAACCGTCTACCTGTTCCATTCATTGTTCTACTTGTCGAAAGTTACAAATAATTTCCGATAAAGGATTAACAATGGGTCTCATTGTTCACTTAAACTTGAGGAACAAAAAATTGGCGAATGGTACTGTTTGGATGCTTTGCGTACATGTTTCTTAGACTATATAGAAGCAATATATACAAAGTTTTCAACCGTCTACCTGTGCCATTCATTGTTCTACTTGTCGAAAGTTACAAATAATTTCCGATAAAGGATTAACAATGGGGCTCATTTTTCACTTAACCTTGAAGAACAAAAAATTGGCGAATGGTACTGTTTGGATGCTTTGCATATATGTTTCTTAGACTATATAGAAGCAATATATACAAAGATTTCAACCGTCTACCTGTTCCATTCATTGTTCTATTTGTCGAAAATTACAAATAATTTCCGATAAAGGATTAACAATGGGGCTCGTAGTTCACTTAAACTTGAAGAACAAAAAAATTGGCGAATTGTACTGTTTGGATACTTTGCATATATGTTTCTTAGACTATATAGAAGCAATATATAGAAGGATTTCACCCTTCTACCTGTTCCATTCATTGTTCTACTTGTCGATATTTACAAATAATTTCCTTTAAAGGATTAACAATGGGGCTCGTTGTTCACTTAAACTTGAAGAACAATAAATTGGCGAATTGTACTGTTTGGATGCTTTGCATATATGTTTCTTAGACTATATAGAAGCAACATATAGAAAGATTTCAACCGTCTACCTGTTCTATTCATTGTTATACTTGTAGAAAGTTACAAATAATTTCCCTTTCATGATTATCATTGGGGCTCGTTGTTCACTTAAACTTGAAGAACAATAAATTCGCGAATGGTACTGTTTGGATGCTTTGCATATATGTTTCTTAGACTATATAGAAGCAATATATACAAAGATTTCAACCGTCTACCTGTTCCATTCATTGTTCTATTTGTCGAAAATTACAAATAATTTCCGATAAAGGATTAACAATGGGGCTCGTAGTTCACTTAAACTTGAAGAACAAAAAAATTGGCGAATTGTACTGTTTGGATGCTTTGCATATATGTTTCTTAGACTATATAGAAGCAATATATAAAAAGATTTCAACCGTCTACCAGTTCCATTCATTGTTCTACTTGTCGAAAGTTACAAATAATTTCCGATAAAGGATTAACAATGGGGCTCATTGTTCACTTAAACTTGAAGAACAAAAAATTGGCGAATTGTACTGTTTGGATGCTTTGCATATATGTTTTTTAGACTATATAGAAGCAATATATACAAAGATTTCAACCGTCTACCTGTTCGATTCATTGTGCTACTTGTCGAAAGTTAGAAATAATTTCCGATAAAGGATTAACAATGGGGCTCATTGTTCACTTAAACTTGAAGGACAAAAAATTGGCGAATGGTACTGTTTGGATGCTTTGCGTACATGTTTCTTAGACTATATGGAAGCAATATATAGAAGGATTTTAACCGCCTACCTGTTCCATTCATTGTTCTACTTGTCGAAAGTTACAAATAATTACCGATAAAGGATTAACCATTGGGGCTCATTGTTCACTTAAACTTGAAGAACAAAAAATTGGCGAATTGTACTGTTTGGATGCTTTGCATACATGTTTCTTAGACTATATAGAGGCAATATATACAAAGATTTCAACCGTCTACCTGTTCCTCTCATTGTTCTACTTGTCGAAAGTTACAAATAATTTCCTTTAAAGGATTAACCATGGGGCTCATTGTTCACTTAAACTTGAAGAACAAAAAATTGGCGAATTGTACTGTTTGGATGCTTTGCATATATGTTTCTTACACTATATAGACGCAATATATACAATGATTTCAACAGTCTACCTGTTGCAATCATTGTTCTACTTGTCGAAAGTTTGAAATAATTTCCGATAAAGGATTAACAATGGGCCTCGTTGTTCACTTAAACTTGAAGAACAAAAAATTGGCGACTGGTACTGTTTGGATGCTTTGCATATATGTTTCTTAGACTATATAGAAGCAATATATACAAAGATTTCAACCGTCTACCTGTTCCATTCATTGTTCTACTTGTCGAAAGTTACAAATAATTTCCGATAACGGATTAACCATTGGGGCTCATTGTTCACTTAAACTTGAAGAACAAGAAATTGGCGAATGGTACTGTCTGGATGCTCTGCATATATGTTTCTTAGACTATATAGAAGCAATATATACAATGATTTCAACAGCCTACCTGTTCCATTCGTTGTTCTACTTTTCGAAAATTACAAATAATTTCCTTTAAAGGATTTACAATGGGGCTCGTTGTTCACTTAAACTTGGAGATCAAATAATTGGCGAATTGTACTGTTTGGATGATATGCAGATATGTTTCTTAGACTATATAGAAGCAATATATACAATGATTTCAACCGTCTACCTGTTCCATTCATTGTTCTACATGTCGAAAGTTACAAATAATTTCCGTTTCATTATTATCAATGGGGCTCGTTGTTCACTTAAACTTGAAGAACAAAAAATTGGCGAATGGTACTCTTTGGATGCTTTGCATATATATTTCTTAGACTATATAGAAGCAATATATACATTGATTTCAACCGTCTACCTGTTCCATTCATTGTTCTACTTGTCGCAAGTTACAAATAATTTCCGTTAAAGTATTAACAATGGGGCTCGTAGTTCACTTAAACTTGAAGATCTAATAATTGGCGAATTGTACTGTTTGGATGATATGCAGATATGTTTCTTAGACTATATAGAAGCAATATATACAATGATTTCAACCGTCTACCTGTTCCATTCATTGTTCTACTTGTCGAAAGTTACAAATAATTTCCGATAAAGGATTAACCATTGGGGCTCATTGTTCACTTAAAGTTGAAGACCAAGAAATTGGCGAATGGTACTGTTTGGATGCTATGCGTACATGTTTCTTAGACTATATGGAAGCAATATATACAAAGATTGCAACCGTCTACGTGTTCCAATCATTGTTCTACTTGTCGAAATTTACAAATAATTTCCTTTAAAGGATTAACAATGGAGCTCGTTGTTCACTTAAACTTGATGAACAAAAAATTGGCGAATGGTACTGTTTGGATGCTTTGCGTACATGTTTCTTAGACTATATAGAAGCAATATATACAAAGTTTTCAACCGTCTACCTGTTCCATTCATTGTTCTACTTGTCGAAAGTTACAAATAATTTCCGATAAAGGATTAACAATGGGGCTCATTTTTCACTTAACCTTGAAGAACAAAAAATTGGCGAATGGTACTGTTTGGATGCTTTGCATATATGTTTCTTAGACTATATAGAAGCAATATATACAAAGATTTCAACCGTCTACCTGTTCCATTCATTGTTCTATTTGTCGAAAATTACAAATAATTTCCGATAAAGGATTAACAATGGGGCTCGTAGTTCACTTAAACTTGAAGAACAAAAAAATTGGCGAATTGTACTGTTTGGATGCTTTGCATATATGTTTCTTAGACTATATAGAAGCAATATATAGAAGGATTTCACCCGTCTACCTGTTCCAATCATTGTTCTACTTGTCGAAATTTAGAACTAATTTCCCTTTCATGATTATCAATGGGGCTCGTAGTTCACTTAAACTTGAAGATCAAATAATTGGCGAATTGTACTGTTTGGATGATATGCAGATATGTTTCTTAGACTATATAGAAGCAATATATAGAAGGATTTCACCCGTCTACCTGTTCCATTCATTGTTCTACTTGTCGAAAGTTACAAATAATTTCCGATAAAGGATTAACAATGGCTCTCATTGTTCACTTAATCTTGAGGAACAAAAAATTGGCGAATGGTACTGTTTGGATGCTTTGCATATATGTTTCTTAGACTATATAGAAGCAATATTTACAAAGATTTCAACCGTCTACCTGTTCCATTCATTGTTCTACTTGTCGAAAGTTACAAATAATTTCCGATAAAGGATTAACAATGGGGCTCGTAGTTCACTTAAACTTGGAGATCAAATAATTGGCGAATTGTACTGTTTGGATGTTATGCAGATATGTTTCTTAGACTATATAGAAGCAATATATACAATGATTTCAACCGTCTACCTGTTCCATTCATTGTTCTACTTGTCGAAAGTTACAAATAATTTCCGATAAAGGATTAACCACTGGGGCTCATTGTTCACTTAAACTTGAAGAACAAAAAATTGGCGAATTGTACTGTTTGGATGCTTTGCATATATGTTTCTTAGACTATATAGAAGCAATATATACAAAGATTTCAACCGTCTACCTGTTCCATTCATTGTTCTATTTGTCGAAAATTACAAATAATTTCCGATAAAGGATTAACAATGGGGCTCGTAGTTCACTTAAACTTGAAGAACAAAAAAATTGGCGAATTGTACTGTTTGGATGCTTTGCATATATGTTTCTTAGACTATATAGAAGCAATATATAGAAGGATTTCACCCGTCTACCTGTTCCAATCATTGTTCTACTTGTCGAAATTTAGAAATAATTTCCCTTTCATGATTATCAATGGGGCTCGTTGTTCACTTAAACTTGAAGAACAAAAAAATTGGCGAATTGTACTGTTTGGATGCTTTGCATATATGTTTCTTAGACTATATAGAAGCAATATATAGAAGGATTTCACCCGTCTACCTGTTCCATTCCTTGTTCTACTTGTCGATATTTACAAATAATTTCCATTAAAGGATTAACAATGGGGCTCGTTGTTCACTTAAACTTGAAGAACAATAAATTGGCGAATTGTACTGTTTGGATGCTTTGCATATATGTTTCTTAGACTATATAGAAGCAATATATAGAAAGATTTCAACCGTCTACCTGTTCTATTCATTGTTATACTTGTAGAAAGTTACAAATAATTTCCTTTTCATGATTATCAATGGGGCTCGTTGTTCACTTAAATTTGAAGAACAAAAAATTGGCGAATGGTACTGTTTGGATGCTTTGCATATATGTTTCTTAGACTATATAGAAGCAATATATACAAAGATTTCAACCGTCTACCTATTCCATTCATTGTTCTATTTGTCGAAAATTACAAATAATTTCCGATAAAGGATTAACAATGGGGCTCGTAGTTCACTTAAACTTGAAGAACAAAAAAATTGGCGAATTGTACTGTTTGGATGCTTTGCATATATGTTTCTTAGACTATATAGAAGCAATATGTAGAAGGATTTCACCCGTCTACCTGTTCCAATCATTGTTCTACTTGTCGAAATTTAGAAATAATTTCCCTTTCATGATTATCAATGGGGCTCGTTGTTCACTTAAACTTGAAGAACAATAAATTCGCGAATGGTACTGTTTGGATGCTTTGCATATATGTTTCTTAGACTATATAGAAGCAATATATACAAAGATTTCAACCGTCTACCTGTTCCATTCATTGTTCTATTTGTCGAAAATTACAAATAATTTCCGATAAAGGATTAACAATGGGGCTCATTTTTCACTTAACCTTGAAGAACAAAAAATTGGCGAATGGTACTGTTTGGATGCTTTGCATATATGTTTCTTAGACTATATAGAAGCAATATATACAAAGATTTCAACCGTCTACCTGTTCCATTCATTTTTCTATTTGTCGAAAATTACAAATAATTTCCGATAAAGGATTAACATTGGGGCTCGTAGTTCACTTAAACTTGAAGAACAAAAAAATTGGCGAATTGTACTGTTTGGATGCTTTGCATATATGTTTCTTAGACTATATAGAAGCAATATATAGAAGGATTTCACCCGTCTACCTGTTCCAATCATTGTTCTACTTGTCGAAATTTAGAAATAATTTCCCTTTCATGATTATCAATGGGGCTCGTTGTTCACTTAAACTTGAAGAACAAAAAATTGGCGAATGGTACTGTTTGGATGCTTTGCATATATGTTTCTTAGACTATATAGAAGCAATATTTACAAAGATTTCAACCGTCTACCTGTTCCATTCATTGTTCTACTTGTCGAAAGTTACAAATAATTTCCGATAAAGGATTAACAATGGGGCTCGTAGTTCACTTAAACTTGGAGATCAAATAATTGGCGAATTGTACTGTTTGGATGATATGCAGATATGTTTCTTAGACTATATAGAAGCAATATATACAATGATTTCAACCGTCTACCTGTTCCATTCATTGTTCTACTTGTCGAAAGTTACAAATAATTTCCGATAAAGGATTAACCACTGGGGCTCATTGTTCACTTAAACTTGAAGAACAAAAAATTGGCGAATTGTACTGTTTGGATGCTTTGCATATATGTTTCTTAGACTATATAGAAGCAATATATACAAAGATTTCAACCGTCTACCTGTTCCATTCATTGTTCTATTTGTCGAAAATTACAAATAATTTCCGATAAAGGATTAACAATGGGGCTCGTAGTTCACTTAAACTTGAAGAACAAAAAAATTGGCGAATTGTACTGTTTGGATGCTTTGCATATATGTTTCTTAGACTATATAGAAGCAATATATAGAAGGATTTCACCCGTCTACCTGTTCCAATCATTGTTCTACTTGTCGAAATTTAGAAATAATTTCCCTTTCATGATTATCAATGGGGCTCGTTGTTCACTTAAACTTGAAGAACAAAAAAATTGGCGAATTGTACTGTTTGGATGCTTTGCATATATGTTTCTTAGACTATATAGAAGCAATATATAGAAGGATTTCACCCGTCTACCTGTTCCATTCCTTGTTCTACTTGTCGATATTTACAAATAATTTCCATTAAAGGATTAACAATGGGGCTCGTTGTTCACTTAAACTTGAAGAACAATAAATTGGCGAATTGTACTGTTTGGATGCTTTGCATATATGTTTCTTAGACTATATAGAAGCAATATATAGAAAGATTTCAACCGTCTACCTGTTCTATTCATTGTTATACTTGTAGAAAGTTACAAATAATTTCCTTTTCATGATTATCAATGGGGCTCGTTGTTCACTTAAACTTGAAGAACAAAAAATTGGCGAATGGTACTGTTTGGATGCTTTGCATATATGTTTCTTAGACTATATAGAAGCAATATATACAAAGATTTCAACCGTCTACCTATTCCATTCATTGTTCTATTTGTCGAAAATTACAAATAATTTCCGATAAAGGATTAACAATGGGGCTCGTAGTTCACTTAAACTTGAAGAACAAAAAAATTGGCGAATTGTACTGTTTGGATGCTTTGCATATATGTTTCTTAGACTATATAGAAGCAATATGTAGAAGGATTTCACCCGTCTACCTGTTCCAATCATTGTTCTACTTGTCGAAATTTAGAAATAATTTCCCTTTCATGATTATCAATGGGGCTCGTTGTTCACTTAAACTTGAAGAACAATAAATTCGCGAATGGTACTGTTTGGATGCTTTGCATATATGTTTCTTAGACTATATAGAAGCAATATATACAAAGATTTCAACCGTCTACCTGTTCCATTCATTGTTCTATTTGTCGAAAATTACAAATAATTTCCGATAAAGGATTAACAATGGGGCTCGTAGTTCACTTAAACTTGAAGAACAAAAAATTGGCGAATCGTACTGTTTGGATGCTTTGCATATATGTTTCTTAGACTATATAGAAGCAATACATACAAAGATTTCAACCGTCTACCTGTTCCATTCATTGTTCTATTTGTCGAAAATTACAAATAATTTCCGATAAAGGATTAACAATGGGGCTCGTAGTTCACTTAAACTTGAAGAACAAAAAAATTGGCGAATTGTACTGTTTGGATGCTTTGCATATATGTTTCTTAGACTATATAGAAGCAATATATAGAAGGATTTCACCCGTCTACCTGTTCCAATCATTGTTCTACTTGTCGAAATTTAGAAATAATTTCCCTTTCATGATTATCAATGGGGCTCGTTGTTCACTTAAACTTGAAGAACAAAAAAATTGGCGAATTGTACTGTTTGGATGCTTTGCATATATGTTTCTTAGACTATATAGAAGCAATATATAGAAGGATTTCACCCGTCTACCTGTTCCATTCCTTGTTCTACTTGTCGATATTTACAAATAATTTCCTTTAAAGGATTAACAATGGGGCTCGTTGTTCACTTAAACTTGAAGAACAATAAATTGGCGAATTGTACTGTTTGGATGCTTTGCATATATGTTTCTTAGACTATATAGAAGCAATATATAGAAAGATTTCAACCGTCTACCTGTTCTATTCATTGTTATACTTGTAGAAAGTTACAAATAATTTCCTTTTCATGATTATCAATGGGGCTCGTTGTTCACTTAAACTTGAAGAACAAAAAATTGGCGAATGGTACTGTTTGGATGCTTTGCATATATGTTTCTTAGACTATATAGAAGCAATATATACAAAGATTTCAACCGTCTACCTATTCCATTCATTGTTCTATTTGTCGATAATTACAAATAATTTCCGATAAAGGATTAACAATGGGGCTCGTAGTTCACTTAAACTTGAAGAACAAAAAAATTGGCGAATTGTACTGTTTGGATGCTTTGCATATATGTTTCTTAGACTATATAGAAGCAATATGTAGAAGGATTTCACCCGTCTACCTGTTCCAATCATTGTTCTACTTGTCGAAATTTAGAAATAATTTCCCTTTCATGATTATCAATGGGGCTCGTTGTTCACTTAAACTTGAAGAACAATAAATTCGCGAATGGTACTGTTTGGATGCTTTGCATATATGTTTCTTAGACTATACAGAAGCAATATATACAAAGATTTCAACCGTCTACCTGTTCCATTCATTGTTCTATTTGTCGAAAATTACAAATAATTTCCGATAAAGGATTAACAATGGGGCTCATTTTTCACTTAACCTTGAAGAACAAAAAATTGGCGAATGGTACTGTTTGGATGCTTTGCATATATGTTTCTTAGACTATATAGAAGCAATATATACAAAGATTTCAACCGTCTACCTGTTCCATTCATTTTTCTATTTGTCGAAAATTACAAATAATTTCCGATAAAGGATTAACATTGGGGCTCGTAGTTCACTTAAACTTGAAGAACAAAAAAATTGGCGAATTGTACTGTTTGGATGCTTTGCATATATGTTTCTTAGACTATATAGAAGCAATATATAGAAGGATTTCACCCGTCTACCTGTTCCAATCATTGTTCTACTTGTCGAAATTTAGAAATAATTTCCCTTTCATGATTATCAATGGGGCTCGTTGTTCACTTAAAGTTGAAGACCAAAAAATTGGCGAATGGTACTGTTTGGTTGCTTTGAATATATGTTTCTTATATTATATAGAAGCAATATATACAAATATTTCAACCGTCTACCTGTTCCATTCATTGTTCTACTTGTCGAAAGTTACAAATAATTTCCGTTAAGGGATTAACAATGGGGATCGTAGTTTACTTAAACTTGAAGAACAAAAAATTGGCGAATGTTACTGTTTAGATGCTTTGCATATAGGTTTCTTAGACTATATAGAAGCAACATATACAAAGATTTCAACCGTCTACCTGTTCTATTCATTGTTCATCTTGTCGAAAGTTACAAAAAATTTCCGTTTCATGATTATCAATGGGCCTCGTTGTTCACTTAAACTTTCAGGACAAAAAATTGGCGACTGGTACTGTTTGGATGCTTTGCATATATGTTTCTTAGACTATATAGAAGCAATATATACAATGATTTCAACCGTCTACCTATTCCATTCATTGTTCTACTTGCCGAAATTTACAAATAATTTCCTTTAAAGGATTAACAATGGGGCTCGTAGTACACTTAAACTTGAAGAGCAAAAAATTGGCGAATTGTACTGTTTGGACGCTATGCATATATGTTTCTTAGACTATATAGAAGCAATATATACAATGATTTCAACCGTCTACCTATTCCATTCATTGTTCTACTTGCCGAAAGTTACAAATAATTTCCGATAAAGGATTAACAATGGGGCTCATTGTTCACTTAAACTTGAAGGACAAAAAATTGGCGAATGGTACTGTTTGGATGCTTTGCATATATGTTTCTTAGACTATATGGAAGCAATATATACAAAGATTTCAACCGTCTACGTGTTCCAATCATTGTTCTACTTGTAGAAAGTTACAATTAATTTCCGTTAAAGGATTAACAATGGGGCACGTAGTTCACTTAAACTTGAAGAACAAAAAATTGGCGAATTGTACTGTTTGGATGCTTTGCATATATGTTTCGTAGACTATATAGAAGCAATATATACAATGATTTCAACCGTCTACATGATCCATTCATTGTTCTACTTGTCGAAATTTGCAAATAATTTCCTTTAAAGGATTAACAATTGGGCTCGTAGTTCACTTAAACTTGAAGAACAAAAAATTGGCGAATTGTACTGTTTGGATTCTTTGCATATATGTTTCTTAGACTATTTAGAAGCAATATATACATTGATTTCAACCGGCTACCTGTTCCATTCATTTTTCTACTTGTCGAAATTTACAAATAATTTCCTTTAAAGGATTAACAATGGGGCTGGTAGTTCACTTAAACTTGAAAAACAAAAAAATGGCGAATTGTACTATTTGGATGCTTTGCATATATGTTTCTTAGACTATTTAGAAGCAATATATAGAAAGATTTAACCCCTCTACCTGTACTATTCATTGTTCTACTTTTAGAAAGTTACAAATAATTTCCATTTCATGATTATCAATGGGGCTCGCTGTTCACTTAAACTTGAAGATCCTAAAAAATTGGCGATGGTTACTGTTTAGATGCCTTGCATATAGGTTTCTTAGACTATATAGAAGCAATATATACAAAGATTTCAACCGTCTACCTGTTCCATTCATTGTTCTACTTGACGAAAGTTACAAATAATTTCCGATAAAGGATTAACCATTGGGGCTCAAAGTTCACTTAAACTTGAAGAACAAAAAATTGGCGAATGGTACTGTTTGGATGCTTTGCGTACATGTTTCTTAGACTATATGGAAGCAATATATACAAAGATTTCAACCGTCTACGTGTTCCAATCATTGTTCTACTTGTCGAAAATTACAAATAATTTCCGATAAAGGATTAACCATTGGGGCTCATTGTTCACTTAAAGTTGAAGACCAAAAAATTGGCGAATGGTACTGTTTGGTTGCTTTGAATATATGTTTCTTATATTATATAGAAGCAATATATACAAATATTTCAACCGTCTACCTGTTCCATTCATTGTTCTACTTGTCGAAAATTACAAATAATTTCCGATAAAGGATTAACCATTGGGGCTCATTGTTCACTTAAACTTGAAGAACAAAAAATTGGCGAATGGTACTGTTTGGATGCTTTGCATATATGTTTCTTAGACTATATAGAAGCAATATATACATTGATTTCAACCGTCTACGTGTTCCATTCATTGTTCTACTTGTCGAAATTTACAAATAATTTCCTTTAAAGGATTAACAATGGGGCTCGTAGTTCACTTAAACTTGAAGAACAAAAAATTGGCGAATGCTACTGTTTGGATGCTTTGCATATATGTTTCTTAGACTATATAGACGCAATATATACAAAGATTTCAACAGTCTACCTCTTCCATTCATTGTTCTACTTGTCGGAAGTTACAAATAATTTCCGATAAAGATTAACCATTGGGGCTCGTTGTTCACTTAAACTAGAAGAACAAAAAATTGGCGAATGGTACTGTTTGGATGCTTTGCATATATGTTTCTTAGACTATATAGAAGCAATATATACATTGATTTCAACCGTCTACCTGTTCCATTCATTGTTCTACTTGTAGAAAGTTACAAATAATTTCCGTTTCATAATTATCAATGGGGCTCGTTGTTCACTTAAACTTGAAGAACAAAAAATTGGCGAATGGTACTCTTTGGATGCTTTGCATATATATTTCTTAGACTATATAGAAGCAATATATACATTGATTTCAACCGTCTACCTGTTCCATTCATTGTTCTACTTGTCGCAAGTTACAAATAATTTCCGTTAAAGTATTAACAATGGGGCTCGTAGTTCACTTAAACTTGAAGATCTAATAATTGGCGAATTGTACTGTTTGGATGATATGCAGATATGTTTCTTAGACTATATAGAAGCAATATATACAATGATTTCAACCGTCTACCTGTTCCATTCATTGTTCTACTTGTCGAAAGTTACAAATAATTTCCGATAAAGGATTAACCATTGGGGCTCATTGTTCACTTAAAGTTGAAGACCAAGAAATTGGCGAATGGTACTGTTTGGATGCTATGCGTACATGTTTCTTAGACTATATGGAAGCAATATATACAAAGATTTCAACCGTCTACGTGTTCCAATCATTGTTCTACTTGTCGAAATTTACAAATAATTTCCTTTAAAGGATTAACAATGGAGCTCGTTGTTCACTTAAACTTGATGAACAAAAAATTGGCGAATGGTACTGTTTGGATGCTTTGCATATATGTTTCTTAGACTATATAGAAGCAATATATACAAATATTTCAACCGTCTACCAGTTCTATTCATTGTTCTACTTGTAGAAAGTTACAAATAATTTCCTTTAAAGGATTAACGATGGGGCTCGTTGTTCACTTAAACTTGAAGAACAAAAAATTGGCGAATGGTACTCTTTGGATGCTTTGCATATATATTTCTTAGACTATATAGAAGCAATATATACATTGATTTCAACCGTCTACCTGTTCCATTCATTGATCTACTTGTCGCAAGTTACAAATAATTTCCGTTAAAGTATTAACAATGGGGCTCGTAGTTCACTTAAACTTGAAGATCAAATAATTGGCGAATTGTACTGTTTGGATGATATGCAGATATGTTTCTTAGACTATATAGAAGCAATATATACAATGATTTCAACCGTCTACCTGTTCCATTCATTGTTCTACTTGTCGAAATTTACAAATAATTTCCTTTAAAGGATTAACGATGGGGCTCGTTGTTCACTTAAACTTGAAGAACAAAAAATTGGCGAATGGTACTTTTGGATGCTTTGCATATATATTTCTTAGACTATATAGAAGCAATATATACATTGATTTCAACCGTCTACCTGTTCCATTCATTGATCTACTTGTCGCAAGTTACAAATAATTTCCGTTAAAGTATTAACAATGGGGCTCGTAGTTCACTTAAACTTGAAGATCAAATAATTGGCGAATTGTACTGTTTGGATGATATGCAGATATGTTTCTTAGACTATATAGAAGCAATATATACAATGATTTCAACCGTCTACCTGTTCCATTCATTGTTCTACTTGTCGAAAGTTACAAATAATTTCCGATAAAGGATTAACAATGGGGCTCATTGTTCACTTAAACTTGAGGAACAAAAAATTGGCGAATGGTACTGTTTGGATGCTTTGCGTACATGTTTCTTAGACTATATAGAAGCAATATATACAATGATTTCAACCGTCTACCTGTTCCATTCATTGTTCTACTTGTCGAAAGTTACAAATAATTTCCGATAAAGGATTAACAATGGGGCTCATTGTTCACTTAAACTTGAAGAACAAATAATTGGCGAATTGTACTGTTTGGATGATATGCAGATATGTTTCTTAGACTATATAGAAGCAATATATACAATGATTTCAACCGTCTACCTGTTCCATTCATTGTTCTACTTGTCGAAAGTTACAAATAATTTCCGATAAAGGATTAACAATGGGGCTCATTGTTCACTTAAACTTGAGGAACAAAAAATTGGCGAATGGTACTGTTTGGATGCTTTGCGTACATGTTTCTTAGACTATATAGAAGCAATATATACAATGATTTCAACCGTCTACCTGTTCCATTCATTGATCTACTTGTCGCAAGTTACAAATAATTTCCGTTAAAGTATTGACAATGGGGCTCGTAGTTCACTTAAACTTGAAGAACAAAAAATTGGCGAATGGTACTGTCTGGATGCTCTGCATATATGTTTCTTAGACTATATAGAAGTAATATATACAATGATTTCAACAGTCTACCTGTTCCATTCATTGTTCATCTTGTCGAAAGTTACAAATAATTTCCGTTTCATGATTATCAATGGGCCTCGTTGTTCACGTAAACTTGAAGGACAAAAAATTGGCGACTGGTACTGTTTGGATGCTTTGCATATATGTTTCTTAGACTATATAGAAGCAATATATACAATGATTTCAACCGTCTACCTGTTCCATTCATTGTTCTACTTGTCGAAAGTTACAAATAATTTTCGTTAAGGGATTAACAATGGGGATCGTAGTTTACTTAACCTTGAAGATCAAAAAATTGGCGAATGTTACTGTTTAGATGCTTCGCATATAGGTTTCTTAGACTATATAGAAGCAACATATACAAAGATTTCAACCGTCTACCTGTTCTATTCATTGTTCATCTTGTCGAAAGTTACAAATAATTTCCGTTTCATGATTATCAATGATCCTCGTTGTTCACTTAAACTTGAAGGACAAAAAATTGGCGACTGGTACTGTTTGGATGCTTTGCATATATGTTTCTTAGACTATATAGAAGCAATATATAAAAAGATTTCAACCGTCTACCAGTTCCATTCATTGTTCTACTTGTCGAAAGTTACAAATAATTTCCGATAAGGGATTAACAATGGGGATCGTAGTTTACTAAAACTTGAAGAACAAAAAATTGGCGAATTGTACTGTTTGGATGCTTTGCATATATGTTTCTTAGACTATATAGACGCAATATATACAAGGATTTCAACCGTCTACCTGTTCCATTCATTGTTCTACTTGTCGAAAGTTACAAATAATTACCGATAAAGGATTAACAATGGGGCTCATTGTTCACTTAAACTTGAAGAACAAAAAATTGGCGAATGGTACTGTTTGGATGCTTTGCGTACATGTTTCTTAGACTATATGGAAGCAATATATACAAGGATTTCATCCGTCTACCTGTTCCATTCATTGTTCTACTTGTCGAAAGTTACAAATAATTACCGATAAAGGATTACCCATTGGGGCTCATTGTTCACTTAAACTTGAAGAACAAAAAATTGGCGAATTGTACTGTTTGGATGCTTTGCATACATGTTTCCTAGACTATATAGAAGCAATATATACAAAGATTTCAACCGTCTACCTGTTCCTCTCATTGTTCTACTTGTCGAAAGTTACAAATAATTTCCTTTAAAGGATTAACAATGGGGCTCATTGTTCACTTAAACTTGAAGAACAAAAAATTGGCGAATGGTACGGTTTGGATGCTTTGCATATATGTTTCTTAGATTATATAGAAGCAATATATGCAAAGATTTCAACCGTCTACCTGTTCCATTCATTGTTCTACTTGTCGAAAATTACAAATAATTTCCGATAAAGGATTAACAATGGGGCTCATTGTTCACTTAAACTTGAAGGACAAAAAATTGGCGAATGGTACTATTTGGATGCTTTGCGTACATGTTTCTTAGACTATATGGAAGCAATATATACAAGGATTTCATCCGTCTACCTGTTCCACTCATTGTTCTACTTGTCGAAAGTTACAAATAATTACCGATAAAGGATTACCCATTGGGGCTCATTGTTCACTTAAACTTGAAGAACAAAAAATTGGCGAATTGTACTGTTTGGATGCTTTGCATACATGTTTCTTAGACTATATAGAAGCAATATATACAAAGATTTCAACCGTCTACCTGTTCCATTCATTGTTCTACTTGTCGAAAGTTACAAATAATTTCCGATAACGGATTAACCATTGGGGCTCATTGTTCACTTAAACTTGAAGAACAAGAAATTGGCGAATGGTACTGTCTGGATGCTCTGCATATATGTTTCTTAGACTATATAGAAGCAATATATACAATGATTTCAACAGTCTACCTGTTCCATTCATTGTTCTACTTTTCGAAAATTACAAATAATTTCCTTTAAAGGATTAACAATGGGGCTCGTTGTTCACTTAAACTTGAAGAACAAAAAATTGGCGAATGGTACTGTCTGGATGCTCTGCATATATGTTTCTTAGACTATATAGAAGCAATATATACAATGATTTCAACAGTCTACCTGTTCCATTCATTGTTCATCTTGTCGAAAGTTACAAATAATTTCCGTTTCATGATTATCAATGGGCCTCGTTGTTCACGTAAACTTGAAGGACAAAAAATTGGCGACTGGTACTGTTTGGATGCTTTGCATATATGTTTCTTAGACTATATAGAAGCAATATATACAATGATTTCAACCGTCTATGTGTTCCAATCATTGTTCTACTTTTCGAAATTTACAAATAATTTCCTTTAATGGATTAACGATGGGGCTCGTTGTTCACTTAAACTTGAAGAACAAAAAATTGGCGAATTGTACTGTTTGGATGATATGCAGATATGTTTCTTAGACTATATAGAAGCAATATATACAATGATTTCAACCGTCTACCTGTTCCATTCATTGTTCTACTTGTCGAAAGTTACAAATAATTTCCGATAATGGATTAACCATTTGGGCTCATTGTTCACTTAAACTTGAAGAACAAAAAATTGGCGACTTGTACTGTTTGGATGCTTTGCATATATGTTTCTTAGACTATATAGAAGCAATATTTACAAAGATTTCAACCGTCTACCTGTTCCATTCATTGTTCTACTTGTCGAAAGTTACAAATAATTTCCGATAAAGGATTAACAATGGGGCTCATTGTTCACTTAAACTTGAGGAACAAAAAATTGGCGAATGGTACTGTTTGGATGCTTTGCGTACATGTTTCTTAGACTATATAAAAGCAATATATACAAAGTTTTCAGCCGTCTACCTGTTCCATTCATTGTTCTACTTGTCGAAAGTTACAAATAATTTCCGATAAAGGATTAACAATGGGGCTCATTTTTCACTTAACCTTGAAGAACAAAAAATTGGCGAATGGTACTGTTTGGATGCTTTGCATATATATTTCTTAGACTATATAGAAGCAATATATACATTGATTTCAACCGTCTACCTGTTCCATTCATTGATCTACTTGTCGCAAGTTACAAATAATTTCCGTTAAAGTATTGACAATGGGGCTCGTAGTTCACTTAAACTTGAAGAACAAAAAATTGGCGAATGGTACTGTCTGGATGCTCTGCATATATGTTTCTTAGACTATATAGAAGCAATATATACAATGATTTCAACAGTCTACCTGTTCCATTCATTGTTCATCTTGTCGAAAGTTACAAATAATTTCCGTTTCATGATTATCAATGGGCCTCGTTGTTCACGTAAACTTGAAGGACAAAAAATTGGCGACTGGTACTGTTTGGATGCTTTGCATATATGTTTCTTAGACTATATAGAAGCAATATATACAATGATTTCAACCGTCTACCTGTTCCATTCATTGTTCTACTTGTCGAAAGTTACAAATAATTTTCGTTAAGGGATTAACAATGGGGATCGTAGTTTACTTAACCTTGAAGATCAAAAAATTGGCGAATGTTACTGTTTAGATGCTTCGCATATAGGTTTCTTAGACTATATAGAAGCAACATATACAAAGATTTCAACCGTCTACCTGTTCTATTCATTGTTCATCTTGTCGAAAGTTACAAATAATTTCCGTTTCATGATTATCAATGATCCTCGTTGTTCACTTAAACTTGAAGGACAAAAAATTGGCGACTGGTACTGTTTGGATGCTTTGCATATATGTTTCTTAGACTATATAGAAGCAATATATAAAAAGATTTCAACCGTCTACCAGTTCCATTCATTGTTCTACTTGTCGAAAGTTACAAATAATTTCCGATAAGGGATTAACAATGGGGATCGTAGTTTACTAAAACTTGAAGAACAAAAAATTGGCGAATTGTACTGTTTGGATGCTTTGCATATATGTTTCTTAGACTATATAGACGCAATATATACAAGGATTTCAACCGTCTACCTGTTCCATTCATTGTTCTACTTGTCGAAAGTTACAAATAATTACCGATAAAGGATTAACCATTGGGGCTCATTGTTCACTTAAACTTGAAGAACAAAAAATAGGCGAATTGTACTGTTTGGATGCTTTGCATATATGTGTTTTAGACTATATAGAAGCAATATATACAAAGATTTCAACCGTCTACCTGTTCGATTCATTGTTCTACTTGTCGAAAGTTAGAAATAATTTCCGATAAAGGATTAACAATGGGGCTCATTGTTCACTTAAACTTGAAGAACAAAAAATTGGCGAATGGTACTGTTTGGATGCTTTGCGTACATGTTTCTTAGACTATATAGAAGCAATATATACAAATATTTCAACCGTCTACCAGTTCTATTCATTGTTCTACTTGTAGAAAGTTACAAATAATTTCCTTTAAAGGATTAACGATGGGGCTCGTTGTTCACTTAAACTTGAAGAACAAAAAATTGGCGAATGGTACTCTTTGGATGCTTTGCATATATATTTCTTAGACTATATAGAAGCAATATATACATTGATTTCAACCGTCTACCTGTTCCATTCATTGATCTACTTGTCGCAAGTTACAAATAATTTCCGTTAAAGTATTAACAATGGGGCTCGTAGTTCACTTAAACTTGAAGATCAAATAATTGGCGAATTGTACTGTTTGGATGATATGCAGATATGTTTCTTAGACTATATAGAAGCAATATATACAATGATTTCAACCGTCTACCTGTTCCATTCATTGTTCTACTTGTCGAAATTTACAAATAATTTCCTTTAAAGGATTAACGATGGGGCTCGTTGTTCACTTAAACTTGAAGAACAAAAAATTGGCGAATGGTACTTTTGGATGCTTTGCATATATATTTCTTAGACTATATAGAAGCAATATATACATTGATTTCAACCGTCTACCTGTTCCATTCATTGATCTACTTGTCGCAAGTTACAAATAATTTCCGTTAAAGTATTAACAATGGGGCTCGTAGTTCACTTAAACTTGAAGATCAAATAATTGGCGAATTGTACTGTTTGGATGATATGCAGATATGTTTCTTAGACTATATAGAAGCAATATATACAATGATTTCAACCGTCTACCTGTTCCATTCATTGTTCTACTTGTCGAAAGTTACAAATAATTTCCGATAAAGGATTAACAATGGGGCTCATTGTTCACTTAAACTTGAGGAACAAAAAATTGGCGAATGGTACTGTTTGGATGCTTTGCGTACATGTTTCTTAGACTATATAGAAGCAATATATACAATGATTTCAACCGTCTACCTGTTCCATTCATTGTTCTACTTGTCGAAAGTTACAAATAATTTCCGATAAAGGATTAACAATGGGGCTCATTGTTCACTTAAACTTGAAGAACAAATAATTGGCGAATTGTACTGTTTGGATGATATGCAGATATGTTTCTTAGACTATATAGAAGCAATATATACAATGATTTCAACCGTCTACCTGTTCCATTCATTGTTCTACTTGTCGAAAGTTACAAATAATTTCCGATAAAGGATTAACAATGGGGCTCATTGTTCACTTAAACTTGAGGAACAAAAAATTGGCGAATGGTACTGTTTGGATGCTTTGCGTACATGTTTCTTAGACTATATAGAAGCAATATATACAATGATTTCAACCGTCTACCTGTTCCATTCATTGATCTACTTGTCGCAAGTTACAAATAATTTCCGTTAAAGTATTGACAATGGGGCTCGTAGTTCACTTAAACTTGAAGAACAAAAAATTGGCGAATGGTACTGTCTGGATGCTCTGCATATATGTTTCTTAGACTATATAGAAGTAATATATACAATGATTTCAACAGTCTACCTGTTCCATTCATTGTTCATCTTGTCGAAAGTTACAAATAATTTCCGTTTCATGATTATCAATGGGCCTCGTTGTTCACGTAAACTTGAAGGACAAAAAATTGGCGACTGGTACTGTTTGGATGCTTTGCATATATGTTTCTTAGACTATATAGAAGCAATATATACAATGATTTCAACCGTCTACCTGTTCCATTCATTGTTCTACTTGTCGAAAGTTACAAATAATTTTCGTTAAGGGATTAACAATGGGGATCGTAGTTTACTTAACCTTGAAGATCAAAAAATTGGCGAATGTTACTGTTTAGATGCTTCGCATATAGGTTTCTTAGACTATATAGAAGCAACATATACAAAGATTTCAACCGTCTACCTGTTCTATTCATTGTTCATCTTGTCGAAAGTTACAAATAATTTCCGTTTCATGATTATCAATGATCCTCGTTGTTCACTTAAACTTGAAGGACAAAAAATTGGCGACTGGTACTGTTTGGATGCTTTGCATATATGTTTCTTAGACTATATAGAAGCAATATATAAAAAGATTTCAACCGTCTACCAGTTCCATTCATTGTTCTACTTGTCGAAAGTTACAAATAATTTCCGATAAGGGATTAACAATGGGGATCGTAGTTTACTAAAACTTGAAGAACAAAAAATTGGCGAATTGTACTGTTTGGATGCTTTGCATATATGTTTCTTAGACTATATAGACGCAATATATACAAGGATTTCAACCGTCTACCTGTTCCATTCATTGTTCTACTTGTCGAAAGTTACAAATAATTACCGATAAAGGATTAACAATGGGGCTCATTGTTCACTTAAACTTGAAGAACAAAAAATTGGCGAATGGTACTGTTTGGATGCTTTGCGTACATGTTTCTTAGACTATATGGAAGCAATATATACAAGGATTTCATCCGTCTACCTGTTCCATTCATTGTTCTACTTGTCGAAAGTTACAAATAATTACCGATAAAGGATTACCCATTGGGGCTCATTGTTCACTTAAACTTGAAGAACAAAAAATTGGCGAATTGTACTGTTTGGATGCTTTGCATACATGTTTCCTAGACTATATAGAAGCAATATATACAAAGATTTCAACCGTCTACCTGTTCCTCTCATTGTTCTACTTGTCGAAAGTTACAAATAATTTCCTTTAAAGGATTAACAATGGGGCTCATTGTTCACTTAAACTTGAAGAACAAAAAATTGGCGAATGGTACGGTTTGGATGCTTTGCATATATGTTTCTTAGATTATATAGAAGCAATATATACAAAGATTTCAACCGTCTACCTGTTCCATTCATTGTTCTACTTGTCGAAAATTACAAATAATTTCCGATAAAGGATTAACAATGGGGCTCATTGTTCACTTAAACTTGAAGGACAAAAAATTGGCGAATGGTACTATTTGGATGCTTTGCGTACATGTTTCTTAGACTATATGGAAGCAATATATACAAGGATTTCATCCGTCTACCTGTTCCACTCATTGTTCTACTTGTCGAAAGTTACAAATAATTACCGATAAAGGATTACCCATTGGGGCTCATTGTTCACTTAAACTTGAAGAACAAAAAATTGGCGAATTGTACTGTTTGGATGCTTTGCATACATGTTTCTTAGACTATATAGAAGCAATATATACAAAGATTTCAACCGTCTACCTGTTCCATTCATTGTTCTACTTGTCGAAAGTTACAAATAATTTCCGATAACGGATTAACCATTGGGGCTCATTGTTCACTTAAACTTGAAGAACAAGAAATTGGCGAATGGTACTGTCTGGATGCTCTGCATATATGTTTCTTAGACTATATAGAAGCAATATATACAATGATTTCAACAGTCTACCTGTTCCATTCATTGTTCTACTTTTCGAAAATTACAAATAATTTCCTTTAAAGGATTAACAATGGGGCTCGTTGTTCACTTAAACTTGAAGAACAAAAAATTGGCGAATGGTACTGTCTGGATGCTCTGCATATATGTTTCTTAGACTATATAGAAGCAATATATACAATGATTTCAACAGTCTACCTGTTCCATTCATTGTTCATCTTGTCGAAAGTTACAAATAATTTCCGTTTCATGATTATCAATGGGCCTCGTTGTTCACGTAAACTTGAAGGACAAAAAATTGGCGACTGGTACTGTTTGGATGCTTTGCATATATGTTTCTTAGACTATATAGAAGCAATATATACAATGATTTCAACCGTCTATGTGTTCCAATCATTGTTCTACTTTTCGAAATTTACAAATAATTTCCTTTAATGGATTAACGATGGGGCTCGTTGTTCACTTAAACTTGAAGAACAAAAAATTGGCGAATTGTACTGTTTGGATGATATGCAGATATGTTTCTTAGACTATATAGAAGCAATATATACAATGATTTCAACCGTCTACCTGTTCCATTCATTGTTCTACTTGTCGAAAGTTACAAATAATTTCCGATAATGGATTAACCATTTGGGCTCATTGTTCACTTAAACTTGAAGAACAAAAAATTGGCGACTTGTACTGTTTGGATGCTTTGCATATATGTTTCTTAGACTATATAGAAGCAATATTTACAAAGATTTCAACCGTCTACCTGTTCCATTCATTGTTCTACTTGTCGAAAGTTACAAATAATTTCCGATAAAGGATTAACAATGGGGCTCATTGTTCACTTAAACTTGAGGAACAAAAAATTGGCGAATGGTACTGTTTGGATGCTTTGCGTACATGTTTCTTAGACTATATAAAAGCAATATATACAAAGTTTTCAGCCGTCTACCTGTTCCATTCATTGTTCTACTTGTCGAAAGTTACAAATAATTTCCGATAAAGGATTAACAATGGGGCTCATTTTTCACTTAACCTTGAAGAACAAAAAATTGGCGAATGGTACTGTTTGGATGCTTTGCATATATATTTCTTAGACTATATAGAAGCAATATATACATTGATTTCAACCGTCTACCTGTTCCATTCATTGATCTACTTGTCGCAAGTTACAAATAATTTCCGTTAAAGTATTGACAATGGGGCTCGTAGTTCACTTAAACTTGAAGAACAAAAAATTGGCGAATGGTACTGTCTGGATGCTCTGCATATATGTTTCTTAGACTATATAGAAGCAATATATACAATGATTTCAACAGTCTACCTGTTCCATTCATTGTTCATCTTGTCGAAAGTTACAAATAATTTCCGTTTCATGATTATCAATGGGCCTCGTTGTTCACGTAAACTTGAAGGACAAAAAATTGGCGACTGGTACTGTTTGGATGCTTTGCATATATGTTTCTTAGACTATATAGAAGCAATATATACAATGATTTCAACCGTCTACCTGTTCCATTCATTGTTCTACTTGTCGAAAGTTACAAATAATTTTCGTTAAGGGATTAACAATGGGGATCGTAGTTTACTTAACCTTGAAGATCAAAAAATTGGCGAATGTTACTGTTTAGATGCTTCGCATATAGGTTTCTTAGACTATATAGAAGCAACATATACAAAGATTTCAACCGTCTACCTGTTCTATTCATTGTTCATCTTGTCGAAAGTTACAAATAATTTCCGTTTCATGATTATCAATGATCCTCGTTGTTCACTTAAACTTGAAGGACAAAAAATTGGCGACTGGTACTGTTTGGATGCTTTGCATATATGTTTCTTAGACTATATAGAAGCAATATATAAAAAGATTTCAACCGTCTACCAGTTCCATTCATTGTTCTACTTGTCGAAAGTTACAAATAATTTCCGATAAGGGATTAACAATGGGGATCGTAGTTTACTAAAACTTGAAGAACAAAAAATTGGCGAATTGTACTGTTTGGATGCTTTGCATATATGTTTCTTAGACTATATAGACGCAATATATACAAGGATTTCAACCGTCTACCTGTTCCATTCATTGTTCTACTTGTCGAAAGTTACAAATAATTACCGATAAAGGATTAACCATTGGGGCTCATTGTTCACTTAAACTTGAAGAACAAAAAATAGGCGAATTGTACTGTTTGGATGCTTTGCATATATGTGTTTTAGACTATATAGAAGCAATATATACAAAGATTTCAACCGTCTACCTGTTCGATTCATTGTTCTACTTGTCGAAAGTTAGAAATAATTTCCGATAAAGGATTAACAATGGGGCTCATTGTTCACTTAAACTTGAAGAACAAAAAATTGGCGAATGGTACTGTTTGGATGCTTTGCGTACATGTTTCTTAGACTATATGGAAGCAATATATACAAGGATTTCATCCGTCTACCTGTTCCATTCATTGTTCTACTTGTCGAAAGTTACAAATAATTACCGATAAAGGATTACCCATTGGGGCTCATTGTTCACTTAAACTTGAAGAACAAAAAATTGGCGAATTGTACTGTTTGGATGCTTTGCATACATGTTTCCTAGACTATATAGAAGCAATATATACAAAGATTTCAACCGTCTACCTGTTCCTCTCATTGTTCTACTTGTCGAAAGTTACAAATAATTTCCTTTAAAGGATTAACAATGGGGCTCATTGTTCACTTAAACTTGAAGACCAAAAAATTGGCGAATTGTACTGTTTGGATGCTTTGCATATATGTTTCTTAGACTATATAGACGCAATATATACAATGATTTCAACAGTCTACCTGTTCCATTCATTGTTCTACTTGTCGAAAGTTAGAAATAATTTCCTTTAAAGGATTAACAATGGGGCTCATTGTTCACTTAAACTTGAAGAACAAAAAATTGGCGAATTGTACTGTTTGGATGCTTTGCATATAGGTTTCATAGACTATATAGAAGCAACATATACAAAGATTTCAACCGTCTACCTGTTCTATTCATTGTTCTACTTGTAGAAAGTTACAAATAATTTCCGTTTCATGATTATCAATGGGGCTCGTTGTTCACTTAAACTTGAAGAACAAAAAATTGGCGAATGGTACGGTTTGGATGCTTTGCATATATGTTTCTTAGATTATATAGAAGCAATATATACAAAGATTTCAACCGTCTACCTGTTCCATTCATTGTTCTACTTGTCGAAAATTACAAATAATTTCCGATAAAGGATTAACAATGGGGCTCGTTGTTCACTTAAACTTGAAGAACAAAAAATTGATGAATGGTACTGTTTGGATGCTTTGCATATATGTTTCTTAGACTATATAGAAGCAACATATACATTGATTTCAACCGACTACCTGTTCCATTCATTGTTCTACTTGTCGCAAGTTACAAATAATTTCCGTTAAAGTATTAACAATGGGGCTCGTAGTTCACTTAAACTTGAAGATCAAATAATTGGCGAATTGTACTGTTTGGATGATTTGCATATATGTTTCTTATACTATATAGAAGCAATATATACAAAGATTTCAACCGTCTACCTGTTCGATTCATTGTTCTACTTGTCGAAAGTTAGAAATAATTTCCGATAAAGGATTAACAATGGGGCTCATTGTTCACTTAAACTTGAAGGACAAAAAATTGGCGAATGGTACTGTTTGGATGCTTTGCGTACATGTTTCTTAGACTATATGGAAGCAATATATACAAGGATTTCATCCGTCTACCTGTTCCATTCATTGTTCTACTTGTCGAAAGTTACAAATAATTACCGATAAAGGATTACCCATTGGGGCTCATTGTTCACTTAAACTTGAAGAACAAAAAATTGGCGACTTGTACTGTTTGGATGCTTTGCATATATGTTTCTTAGACTATATAGAAGCAATATTTACAAAGATTTCAACCGTCTACCTGTTCCATTCATTGTTCTACTTGTCGAAAGTTACAAATAATTTCCGATAAAGGATTAACAATGGGGCTCATTGTTCACTTAAACTTGAGGAACAAAAAATTGGCGAATGGTACTGTTTGGATGCTTTGCGTACATGTTTCTTAGACTATATAAAAGCAATATATACAAAGTTTTCAGCCGTCTACCTGTTCCATTCATTGTTCTACTTGTCGAAAGTTACAAATAATTTCCGATAAAGGATTAACAATGGGGCTCATTTTTCACTTAACCTTGAAGAACAAAAAATTGGCGAATGGTACTGTTTGGATGCTTTGCATATATGTTTCTTAGACTATATAGAAGCAATATATAGAAGGATTTCACCCGTCTACCTGTTCCAATCATTGTTCTACTTGTCGAAATTCAGAAATAATTTCCTTTAAAGGATTAACAATGGGGCTCGTTGTTCACTTAAACTTGAAGAACAATAAATTGGCGAATTGTACTGTGTGGATGCTATGCATATATGTTTCTTAGACTATATAGAAGCAATATATATAATGATTTCAACCGTCTACCTGTTCCATTCATTGTTCTACATGTCGAAAGTTACAAATAATTTCCGTTTCATGATTATCAATGGGGCTCGTTGTTCACTTAAACTTGAAGAACAAAAAATTGGCGAATGGTACTCTTTGGATGCTTTGCATATATATTTCTTAGACTATATAGAAGCAATATATACATTGATTTCAACCGTCTACCTGTTCCATTCATTGTTCTACTTGTCGCAAGTTACAAATAATTTCCGTTAAAGTATTAACAATGGGGCTCGTAGTTCACTTAAACTTGAAGATCTAATAATTGGCGAATTGTACTGTTTGGATGATATGCAGATATGTTTCTTAGACTATATAGAAGCAATATATACAAAGATTTCAACCGTCTACGTGTTCCAATCATTGTTCTACTTGTCGAAATTTACAAATAATTTCCTTTAAAGGATTAACAATGGAGCTCGTTGTTCACTTAAACTTGATGAACAAAAAATTGGCGAATGGTACTGTTTGGATGCTTTGCATATATGTTTCTTAGACTATATAGAAGCAATATATACAAATATTTCAACCGTCTACCAGTTCTATTCATTGTTCTACTTGTAGAAAGTTACAAATAATTTCCTTTAAAGGATTAACGATGGGGCTCGTTGTTCACTTAAACTTGAAGAACAAAAAATTGGCGAATGGTACTCTTTGGATGCTTTGCATATATATTTCTTAGACTATATAGAAGCAATATATACATTGATTTCAACCGTCTACCTGTTCCATTCATTGATCTACTTGTCGCAAGTTACAAATAATTTCCGTTAAAGTATTAACAATGGGGCTCGTAGTTCACTTAAACTTGAAGATCAAATAATTGGCGAATTGTACTGTTTGGATGATATGCAGATATGTTTCTTAGACTATATAGAAGCAATATATACAATGATTTCAACCGTCTACCTGTTCCATTCATTGTTCTACTTGTCGAAAGTTACAAATAATTTCCGATAAAGGATTAACCATTGGGGCTCATTGTTCACTTAAACTTGAAGAACAAAAAATTGGCGAATTGTACTGTTCGGATGCTTTGCATATATGTTTCTTAGACTATATAGAAGCAATATTTACAAAGATTTCAACCTTCTACCTGTTCCATTCATTGTTCTACTTGTCGAAAGTTACAAATAATTTCCGATAAAGGATTAACAATGGGGCTCATTGTTCACTTAAACTTGAGGAACAAAAAATTGGCGAATGGTACTGTTTGGATGCTTTGCGTACATGTTTCTTAGACTATATAGAAGCAATATATACAAAGTTTTCAACCGTCTACCAGTTCTATTCATTGTTCTACTTGTAGAAAGTTACAAATAATTTCCGATAAAGGATTAACAATGGGGCTCATTTTTCACTTAAAGTTGAAGACCAAAAAATTGGCGAATGGTACTGTTTGGATGCTTTGCATATATGTTTCTAAGACTATATAGAAGCAATATATACAATGATTTCAACCGTCTACCTGTTCCATTCATTGTTCTACTTGTCGAAATTTACAAATAATTTCCTTTAAAGGATTAACGATGGGGCTCGTTGTTCACTTAAACTTGAAGAACAAAAAATTGGCGAATGGTACTTTTGGATGCTTTGCATATATATTTCTTAGACTATATAGAAGCAATATATACATTGATTTCAACCGTCTACCTGTTCCATTCATTGATCTACTTGTCGCAAGTTACAAATAATTTCCGTTAAAGTATTAACAATGGGGCTCGTAGTTCACTTAAACTTGAAGATCAAATAATTGGCGAATTGTACTGTTTGGATGATATGCAGATATGTTTCTTAGACTATATAGAAGCAATATATACAATGATTTCAACCGTCTACCTGTTCCATTCATTGTTCTACTTGTCGAAAGTTACAAATAATTTCCGATAAAGGATTAACAATGGGGCTCATTGTTCACTTAAACTTGAGGAACAAAAAATTGGCGAATGGTACTGTTTGGATGCTTTGCGTACATGTTTCTTAGACTATATAGAAGCAATATATACAATGATTTCAACCGTCTACCTGTTCCATTCATTGTTCTACTTGTCGAAATTTACAAATAATTTCCTTTAAAGGATTAACGATGGGGCTCGTTGTTCACTTAAACTTGAAGAACAAAAAATTGGCGAATGGTACTCTTTGGATGCTTTGCATATATATTTCTTAGACTATATAGAAGCAATATATACATTGATTTCAACCGTCTACCTGTTCCATTCATTGATCTACTTGTCGCAAGTTACAAATAATTTCCGTTAAAGTATTGACAATGGGGCTCGTAGTTCACTTAAACTTGAAGAACAAAAAATTGGCGAATTGTACTGTTTGGATGCTTTGCATATATGTTTCGTAGGCTACATAGAAGCAATATATACAATCATTTCAACTGTCTACATCATCCATTCATTGTTCTACTTGTCGAAATTTACAAATAATTTCCGTTAAAGTATTAACAATGGGGCTCGTAGTTCACTTAAACTTGAAGATCAAATAATTGGCGAATAGTACTGTTTGGATGATTTGCATATATGTTTCTTAGACTATATACAAGCAATATATACAATGATTTCAACCGTCTACCTGTTCCATTCATTGTTCTACTTGTCGAAAGTTACAAATAATTTCCGTTAAGGGATTAACAATCGGGATCGTAGTTTACTTAAACTTGAAGAACAAGAAATTGGCGAATTGTACTGTTTGGATGCTTTACGTACATGTTTCTTAGACTATATGGGAGCAATATATACAAAGATTTCAACAGTCTACGTGTTCCAATCATTGTTCTACTTGTCGAAATTTACAAATAATTTCCGTTAAAGTATTAACAATGGGGCTCGTAGTTTACTTAAACTTGAAGAACAAGAAATTGGCGAATTGTACTGTTTGGATGCTTTGCATATATGTTTCTTAGACTATATAGAAGCAATATATACAATGATTTCAACCGTCTACCTGTTCCATTCATTGTTCTACTTGTCGAAATTTACAAATAATTTCCTTTAAAGGATTAACAATGGGGCTCGAAGTTCACTTAAACTTGAAGAACAAAAAATTGGCGAATGGTACTGTTTGGATGCTTTGCATATATTTTTCTTAGATTATATAGAAGCAATATATACAAAGATTTCAACCGTCTACCTGTTCTATTCATTGATCTACTTGTAGAAAGTTACAAATAATGTCTGTTTCATGATTATCAATGGGGCTCGTTGTTCACTTAAACTTGAAGACCAAAAAATTGGCGAATGGTACTGTTTGGATGCTTTGCGTACATGTTTCTTAGACTATATGGAAGCAATATATACAATGATTTCGACCGTCTACGTGTTCCAATCATTGTTCTACTTGTCGAAATTTACACATAATTTCCTTTAAAGGATTAACAATAGGGCTCGTTGTTCACTTAAACTTGAAGAACAATAAATTGGCGAACTGTACTGTTTGGATGCTTTGCATATATGTTTCTTAGACTATATAGAAGCAACATATACAAAGATTTCAACCGTCTACGTGTTCCAATCATTGTTCTTCTTGTAGAAAGTTACAATTAATTTCCGTTAAAGGATTAACAATGGGGCTCGTAGTTCACTTAAACTTGAAGAACAAAAAATTGGCGAATTGTACTGTTTGGATGCTTTGCATATATGTTTCTTAGACTATTTAGAAGCAATATATAGAAAGATTTCACCCGTCTACCTGTACTATTCATTGTTCTACTTGTAGAAAGTTACAAATAATTTCCATTTCGTGATTATCAATGGGGCTCGCTGTTCACTTAAACTTGAAGATCAAAAAATTGGCGATTGTTACTGTTTAGATGCTTTGCATATAGGTTTCGTAGACTATATAGAAGCAACATATACAAAGATTTCAACCGTCTACCTGTTCTATTCATTGTTCTACTTGTAGAAAGTTACAAATAATTTCCGTTTCATGATTATCAATGGGGCTCGTTGTTCACTTAAACTTGAAGAACAAAAAATTGGCGAATGGTACGGTTTGGATGCTTTGCATATATGTTTCTTAGATTATATAGAAGCAATATATACAAAGATTTCAACCGTCTACCTGTTCCATTCATTGTTCTACTTGTCGAAAATTACAAATAATTTCCGATAAAGGATTAACAATGGGGCTCGTTGTTCACTTAAACTTGAAGAACAAAAAATTGACGAATGGTACTGTTTGGATGCTTTGCATATATGTTTCTTAGACTATATAGAAGCAATATATACATTGATTTCAACCGACTACCTGTTCCATTCATTGTTCTACTTGTCGCAAGTTACAAATAATTTCCGTTAAAGTATTAACAATGGGGCTCGTAGTTCACTTAAACTTGAAGATCAAATAATTGGCGAATTGTACTGTTTGGATGATTTGCATATATGTTTCTTATACTATATAGAAGCAATATATACAAAGATTTCAACCGTCTACCTGTCCCATTCAATGTTCTACTTGTCGAAAGTTACAAATAATTTCCGATAAAGGATTAAGAATGGGGCTCATTGTTCACTTAAACTTGAAGAACAAAAAATTGGCGAATTGTACTGTTTGGATGCTTTGCATATATGTTTCGTAGACTATATAGAAGCAATATATACAATCATTTCAACCGTCTACCTGTTCCATTCATTGTTCTACTTGTCGAAAGTTACAAATAATTTCCGATAAAGGATTAACCATTGGGGCTCATTGTTCACTTAAACTTGAAGAACAAAAAATTGGCGAATTGTACTGTTCGGATGCTTTGCATATATGTTTCTTAGACTATATAGAAGCAATATTTACAAAGATTTCAACCTTCTACCTGTTCCATTCATTGTTCTACTTGTCGAAAGTTACAAATAATTTCCGATAAAGGATTAACAATGGGGCTCATTGTTCACTTAAACTTGAGGAACAAAAAATTGGCGAATGGTACTGTTTGGATGCTTTGCATATATGTTTCTTAGACTATATAGAAGCAATATATAGAAGGATTTCACCCGTCTACCTGTTCCAATCATTGTTCTACTTGTCGAAATTTAGAAATAATTTCCCTTTCATGATTATCAATGGGGCTCGTTGTTCACTTAAACTTGAAGAACAAAAAAATTGGCGAATTGTACTGTTTGGATGCTTTGCATATATGTTTCTTAGACTATATAGAAGCAATATATAGAAGGATTTCACCCGTCTACCTGTTCCATTCCTTGTTCTACTTGTCGAAATTTAGAAATAATTTCCCTTTCATGATTATCAATGGGGCTCGTTGTTCACTTAAACTTGAAGAACAATAAATTCGCGAATGGTACTGTTTGGATGCTTTGCATATATGTTTCTTAGACTATATAGAAGCAATATATACAAAGATTTCAACCGTCTACCTGTTCGATTCATTGTTCTGCTTGTCGAAAGTTAGAAATAATTTCCGATAAAGGATTAACAATGGGGCTCATTGTTCACTTAAACTTGAAGAACAAAAAATTGGCGAATGGTACTGTTTGGATGCTTTGCGTACATGTTTCTTAGACTATATGGAAGCAATATATACAAGGATTTCATCCGTCTACCTGTTCCATTCATTGTTCTACTTGCCGAAAGTTACAAATAATTACCGATAAAGGATTACCCATTGGGGCTCATTGTTCACTTAAACTTGAAGGACAAAAAATTGGCGAATGGTACTGTTTGGATGCTTTGCGTACATGTTTCTTAGACTATATGGAAGCAATATATACAAGGATTTCATCCGTCTACCTGTTCCATTCATTGTTCTACTTGTCGAAAGTTACAAATAATTACCGATAAAGGATTACCCATTGGGGCTCATTGTTCACTTAAACTTGAAGAACAAAAAATTGGCGAATTGTACTGTTTGGATGCTTTGCATACATGTTTCTTAGACTATATAGAAGCAATATATACAAAGATTTCAACCGTCTACCTGTTCCATTCATTGTTCTACTTGTCGAAAGTTACAAATAATTTCCGATAACGGATTAACCATTGGGGCTCATTGTTCACTTAAACTTGAAGAACAAGAAATTGGCGAATGGTACTGTCTGGATGCTCTGCATATATGTTTCTTAGACTATATAGAAGCAATATATACAATGATTTCAACAGTCTACCTGTTCCATTCATTGTTCTACTTTTCGAAAATTACAAATAATTTCCTTTAAAGGATTAACAATGGGGCTCGTTGTTCACTTAAACTTGAAGAACAAAAAATTGGCGAATGGTACTGTCTGGATCCTCTGCATATATGTTTCTTAGACTATATAGAAGCAATATATACAATGATTTCAACAGTCTACCTGTTCCATTCATTGTTCATCTTGTCGAAAGTTACAAATAATTTCCGTTTCATGATTATCAATGGGCCTCGTTGTTCACG
>CAXDIW010000028.1:0-91000 GCA_963989415.1 Cerceris ruficornis | reverse complement strand
GCATAGCATCCAAACAGTACAATTCGCCAATTTTTTGTTCTTCAAGTTTAAGTGAACTACGAGCCCCATTGTTAATCCTTTAAAGGAAATTATTTGTAAATTTCGACAAGTAGAACAATGAATAGTACAGGTAGACGGGTGAAATCTTTCTATATATTGTTTCTAAATAGTCTAAGAAACATATATGCAAAGCATCCAAACAGTACAATTCGCCAATTTTTTGTTCTTCAAGTTTAAGTGAACAATGAGCCCCATTGTTAATCCTTTAAAGGAAATTATTTGTAAATTTCGGCAAGTAGAACAATGAATGGAATAGGTAGACGGTTGAAATCATTGTATATATTGCTTCTATATAGTCTAAGAAACATATATGCAAAGCATCCAAACAGTACAATTCGCCAATTTCTTGTTCTTCAAGTTTAAGTGAACTACGAGCCCCATTGTTAATACTTTAACGGAAATTATTTGTAACTTGCGACAAGTAGAACAATGAATGGAACAGGTAGACGGTTGAAATCTTTGTATATGTTGCTTCTATATAGTCTAAGAAACCTATATGCAAAGCATCTAAACAGTAACATTCGCCAATTTTTTGATCTTCAAGTTTAAGTGAACATTGAGCCCCATTGTTAATCCTTTATCGGAAATTATTTGTAACTTTCGACAAGTAGAACAATGAATGGAACAGGTAGACGGTTGAAATCTTTGTATATATTGCTTCTGTATAGTCTAAGAAACATATATGCAAAGCATCCAAACAGTACCATTCGCCAATTATTTCATCTTCATGTTTAAGTGAACTACGAGCCCCATTGTTAATACTTTAAAGGAAATTATTTGTAAATTTCGACAAGTAGAACAATGAATGGATCAGGTAGACGGTTGAAATCTTTGTATATATTGATTCCATATAGTCTAAGAAACATATATGCAAAGCATCCAAACAGTAACATTCGCCAATTTTTTGTTCTTCAAGTTTAAGTGAACAATGAGCCCCAATGGTTAATCCGTTATCGGAAATTATTTGTAACTTTCGACAAGTAGAACAATGAATGGAACAGGTAGACGGTTGAAATCTTTGTATATATTGCTTCTATATAGTCTAAGAAACATATATGCAAAGCATCCAAACTGTACCATTCTCCAATTTTATGTCCTCCAAGTTTAAGTGAACTACGAGCCCCATTGTTAATCCTTTATAGGAAATTATTTGTAAATTTCGACAAGTAGAACAATGAATGGAACAGGTAGACGGTTGAATTCTTTGTATATATTGCTTCTATATAGTCTAAGAAACATATATGCAAAGCATCCAAACAGTACAATTCGCCAATTTTTTGTTCTTCAAGTTTAAGTGAACTACGAGCCCCATTGTTAATCCTTTAAAGGAAATTATTTGTAAATTTCGACAAGTAGAACAATGAATAGTACAGGTAGACGGGTGAAATCTTTCTATATATTGTTTCTAAATAGTCTAAGAAACATATATGCAAAGCATCCAAACAGTACAATTCGCCAATTTTTTGTTCTTCAAGTTTAAGTGAACTACGAGCCCAATTGTTAATCCTTTAAAGGAAATTATTTGTAAATTTCGACAAGTAGAACAATGAATGGATCATGTAGACGGTTGAAATCATTGTATATATTGCTTCTATATAGTCTACGAAACATATATGCAAAGCATCCAAACTGTACAATTCGCCAATTTTTTGTTCTTCAAGTTTAAGTGAACTACGAGCCCCATTGTTAATCCTTTAACGGAAATCAATTGTAACTTTCTACAAGTAGAACAATGATTGGAACACGTAGACGGTTGAAATCTTTGTATATATTGCTTCTATATAGTCTAAGAAACATATATGCAAAGCATCCAAACAGTACCATTCTCCAATTTTTTGTCCTTCAAGTTTAAGTGAACTACGAGCCCCATTGTTAATCCTTTAAAGGAAATTATTTGTAAATTTCGACAAGTAGAACAATGAATGGAACAGGTAGACTGTTGAAATCATTGTATATATTGCATCTATATAGTCTAAGAAACATATATGCATAGCGTCCAAACAGTACCATTCGCCAATTTCTTGTTCTTCAAGTTTAAGTGAACAACGAGCCCCATTGTTAATCCTTTAAAGGAAATTATTTGTAAATTTCGACAAGTAGAACAATGAATGGAACAGGTAGACGGTTGAAATCTTTGTATATATTGCTTCCATATAGTCTAAGAAACATATATGCAAAGCATCCAAACAGTACCATTCGCCAATTTTTTGTTCTTCAAGTTTAAGTGAACAATGAGCCCCAATGGTTAATCCGTTATCGGAAATTATTTGTAACTTTCGACAAGTAGAACAATGAATGGAACAGGTAGACGGTTGAAATCTTTGTATATATTGCTTCTATATAGTCTAAGAAACATATATGCATAGCATCCAAACAGTACAATTCGCCAATTTTTTGTTCTTCAAGTTTAAGTGAACTACGAGCCCCATTGTTAATCCTTTAAAGGAAATTATTTGTAAATTTCGGCAAGTAGAACAATGAATGGAATAGGTAGACGGTTGAAATCATTGTATATATTGCTTCTATATAGTCTAAGAAACATATATGCAAAGCATCCAAACAGTACAATTCGCCAATTTCTTGTTCTTCAAGTTTAAGTGAACTACGAGCCCCATTGTTAATACTTTAACGGAAATTATTTGTAACTTGCGACAAGTAGAACAACGAATGGAACAGGTAGACGGTTGAAATCTTTGTATATGTTGCTTCTATATAGTCTAAGAAACCTATATGCAAAGCATCTAAACAGTAACATTCGCCAATTTTTTGATCTTCAAGTTTAAGTGAACATTGAGCCCCATTGTTAATCCTTTATCGGAAATTATTTGTAACTTTCGACAAGTAGAACAATGAATGGAACAGGTAGACGGTTGAAATCTTTGTATATATTGCTTCTGTATAGTCTAAGAAACATATATGCAAAGCATCCAAACAGTACCATTCGCCAATTATTTCATCTTCATGTTTAAGTGAACTACGAGCCCCATTGTTAATACTTTAAAGGAAATTATTTGTAAATTTCGACAAGTAGAACAATGAATGGATCAGGTAGACGGTTGAAATCTTTGTATATATTGATTCCATATAGTCTAAGAAACATATATGCAAAGCATCCAAACAGTAACATTCGCCAATTTTTTGTTCTTCAAGTTTAAGTGAACAATGAGCCCCAATGGTTAATCCGTTATCGGAAATTATTTGTAACTTTCGACAAGTAGAACAATGAATGGAACAGGTAGTCGGTTGAAATCTTTGTATATATTGCTTCTATATAGTCTAAGAAACATATATGCAAAGCATCCAAACTGTACCATTCTCCAATTTTTTGTCCTCCAAGTTTAAGTGAACTACGAGCCCCATTGTTAATCCTTTATAGGAAATTATTTGTAAATTTCGACAAGTAGAACAATGAATGGAACAGGTAGACGGTTGAATTCTTTGTATATATTGCTTCTATATAGTCTAAGAAACATATATGCAAAGCATCCAAACAGTACAATTCGCCAATTTTTTGTTCTTCAAGTTTAAGTGAACTACGAGCCCCATTGTTAATCCTTTAAAGGAAATTATTTGTAAATTTCGACAAGTAGAACAATGAATAGTACAGGTAGACGGGTGAAATCTTTCTATATATTGTTTCTAAATAGTCTAAGAAACATATATGCAAAGCATCCAAACAGTACAATTCGCCAATTTTTTGTTCTTCAAGTTTAAGTGAACTACGAGCCCAATTGTTAATCCTTTAAAGGAAATTATTTGTAAATTTCGACAAGTAGAACAATGAATGGATCATGTAGACGGTTGAAATCATTGTATATATTGCTTCTATATAGTCTACGAAACATATATGCAAAGCATCCAAACTGTACAATTCGCCAATTTTTTGTTCTTCAAGTTTAAGTGAACTACGAGCCCCATTGTTAATCCTTTAACGGAAATCAATTGTAACTTTCTACAAGTAGAACAATGATTGGAACACGTAGACGGTAGAAATCTTTGTATATATTGCTTCTATATAGTCTAAGAAACATATATGCAAAGCATCCAAACAGTACCATTCTCCAATTTTTTGTCCTTCAAGTTTAAGTGAACTACGAGCCCCATTGTTAATCCTTTAAAGGAAATTATTTGTAAATTTCGACAAGTAGAACAATGAATGGAACAGGTAGACTGTTGAAATCATTGTATATATTGCATCTATATAGTCTAAGAAACATATATGCATAGCGTCCAAACAGTACCATTCGCCAATTTCTTGTTCTTCAAGTTTAAGTGAACAACGAGCCCCATTGTTAATCCTTTAAAGGAAATTATTTGTAAATTTCGACAAGTAGAACAATGAATGGAACAGGTAGACGGTTGAAATCTTTGTATATATTGCTTCCATATAGTCTAAGAAACATATATGCAAAGCATCCAAACAGTACCATTCGCCAATTTTTTGTTCTTCAAGTTTAAGTGAACAATGAGCCCCAATGGTTAATCCGTTATCGGAAATTATTTGTAACTTTCGACAAGTAGAACAATGAATGGAACAGGTAGACGGTTGAAACCTTTGTATATATTGCTTCTATATAGTCTAAGAAACATATATGCATAGCATCCAAACAGTACAATTCGCCAATTTTTTGTTCTTCAAGTTTAAGTGAACTACGAACCCCATTGTTAATCCTTTAAAGGAAATTATTTGTAAATTTCGACAAGTAGAACAATGAATAGTACAGGTAGACGGGTGAAATCTTTCTATATATTGTTTCTAAATAGTCTAAGAAACATATATGCAAAGCATCCAAACAGTACAATTCGCCAATTTTTTGTTCTTCAAGTTTAAGTGAACAATGAGCCCCATTGTTAATCCTTTAAAGGAAATTATTTGTAAATTTCGGCAAGTAGAACAATGAATGGAATAGGTAGACGGTTGAAATCATTGTATATATTGCTTCTATATAGTCTAAGAAACATATATGCAAAGCATCCAAACAGTACAATTCGCCAATTTCTTGTTCTTCAAGTTTAAGTGAACTACGAGCCCCATTGTTAATACTTTAACGGAAATTATTTGTAACTTGCGACAAGTAGAACAATGAATGGAACAGGTAGACGGTTGAAATCTTTGTATATGTTGCTTCTATATAGTCTAAGAAACCTATATGCAAAGCATCTAAACAGTAACATTCGCCAATTTTTTGATCTTCAAGTTTAAGTGAACTACGAGCCCCATTGTTAATCCTTTAAAGGAAATTATTTGTAAATTTCGACAAGTAGAACAATGAATAGTACAGGTAGACGGGTGAAATCTTTCTATATATTGTTTCTAAATAGTCTAAGAAACATATATGCAAAGCATCCAAACAGTACAATTCGCCAATTTTTTGTTCTTCAAGTTTAAGTGAACTACGAGCCCAATTGTTAATCCTTTAAAGGAAATTATTTGTAAATTTCGACAAGTAGAACAATGAATGGAACAGGTAGACGGTTGAAATCAATGTATATATTGCTTCTATAAAGTCTAAGAAACATATATGCAAAGCATCCAAACAGTACCATTCGGCAATTTTTTGTTCTTCAAGTTTAAGTGAACTACGAGCCCCATTGTTAATCCTTTATAGGAAATTATTTGTAAATTTCGACAAATAGAACAATGAATGGAACAGGTAGACGGTTGAAATCAATGTATATATTGCTTCTATAAAGTCTAAGAAACATATATGCAAAGCATCCAAACAGTACCATTCGCCAATTTTTTGTTTTTCAAGTTTAAGTGAACAATGAGCCCCAATGGTTAATCCTTTATCGGAAATTATTTGTAACTTTCGACAAGTAGAACAATGAATGGAACAGGTAGACGGTTGAATTCTTTGTATATATTGCTTCTATATAGTCTAAGAAACATATATGCAAAGCATCCAAACAGTACCATTCTCCAATTTTTTGTCCTTCAAGTTTAAGTGAACTACGAGCCCCATTGTTAATCCTTTAAAGGAAATTATTTGTAAATTTCGACAAGTAGAACAATGAATGGAACAGGTAGACTGTTGAAATCATTGTATATATTGCATCTATATAGTCTAAGAAACATATATGCATAGCATCCAAACAGTACAATTCGCCAATTTTTTGTTCTTCAAGTTTAAGTGAACTACGAGCCCCATTGTTAATCCTTTAAAGGAAATTATTTGTAAATTTCGACAAGTAGAACAATGAATAGTACAGGTAGACGGGTGAAATCTTTCTATATATTGTTTCTAAATAGTCTAAGAAACATATATGCAAAGCATCCAAACAGTACAATTCGCCAATTTTTTGTTCTTCAAGTTTAAGTGAACTACGAGCCCAATTGTTAATCCTTTAAAGGAAATTATTTGTAAATTTCGACAAGTAGAACAATGAATGGATCATGTAGACGGTTGAAATCATTGTATATATTGCTTCTATATAGTCTACGAAACATATATGCAAAGCATCCAAACTGTACAATTCGCCAATTTTTTGTTCTTCAAGTTTAAGTGAACTACGAGCCCCATTGTTAATCCTTTAACGGAAATCAATTGTAACTTTCTACAAGTAGAACAATGATTGGAACACGTAGACGGTTGAAATCTTTGTATATATTGCTTCTATATAGTCTAAGAAACATATATGCAAAGCATCCAAACAGTACCATTCTCCAATTTTTTGTCCTTCAAGTTTAAGTGAACTACGAGCCCCATTGTTAATCCTTTAAAGGAAATTATTTGTAAATTTCGACAAGTAGAACAATGAATGGAACAGGTAGACTGTTGAAATCATTGTATATATTGCATCTATATAGTCTAAGAAACATATATGCATAGCGTCCAAACAGTACCATTCGCCAATTTCTTGTTCTTCAAGTTTAAGTGAACAACGAGCCCCATTGTTAATCCTTTAAAGGAAATTATTTGTAAATTTCGACAAGTAGAACAATGAATGGAACAGGTAGACGGTTGAAATCTTTGTATATATTGCTTCCATATAGTCTAAGAAACATATATGCAAAGCATCCAAACAGTACCATTCGCCAATTTTTTGTTCTTCAAGTTTAAGTGAACAATGAGCCCCAATGGTTAATCCGTTATCGGAAATTATTTGTAACTTTCGACAAGTAGAACAATGAATGGAACAGGTAGACGGTTGAAATCTTTGTATATATTGCTTCTATATAGTCTAAGAAACATATATGCATAGCATCCAAACAGTACAATTCGCCAATTTTTTGTTCTTCAAGTTTAAGTGAACTACGAGCCCCATTGTTAATCCTTTAAAGGAAATTATTTGTAAATTTCGACAAGTAGAACAATGAATAGTACAGGTAGACGGGTGAAATCTTTCTATATATTGTTTCTAAATAGTCTAAGAAACATATATGCAAAGCATCCAAACAGTACAATTCGCCAATTTTTTGTTCTTCAAGTTTAAGTGAACAATGAGCCCCATTGTTAATCCTTTAACGGAAATTAATTGTAACTTTCTACAAGTAGAACAATGAATGGAACAGGTAGACGGTTGAAATCTTTGTATATATTGCTTCTATATAGACTAAGAAAACTATATGAAAAGCATCTAAACAGTAACAATCGCCAATTTTTTGATCTTCAAGTTTAAGTGAACAGCGAGCCCCATTGATAATCATGAAATGGAAATTATTTGTAAATTTCGACAAGTAGAACAGTGAATATATCAGGTAGACGGTTGAAATCTTTGTATATATTGCTTCCATATAGTCTAAGAAACATATATGCAAAGCATCCAAACAGTACCATTCCCCAATTTTTTGTTCTTCAAGTTTAAGTGAACAATGAGCCCCAATGGTTAATCCGTTATCGGAAATTATTTGTAAATTTCGACAAGTAGAACAGTGAATGGATCAGGTAGACGGTTGAAATCTTTGTATATATTGCGTCCATATAGTCTAAGAAACATATATGCAAAGCATCCAAACAGTACCATTCCCCAATTTTTTGTTCTTCAAGTTTAAGTGAACAATGAGCCTCAATGGTTAATCCGTTATCGGAAATTATTTGTAAATTTCGGCAAGTAGAACAATGAATGGAACAGGTAGACGGTTGAAATCAATGTATATATTGCTTCTATATAGTCTAAGAAACATATCTGCAAATCATCCACACAGTACAATTCGCCAATTATTTCATCTTCATGTTTAAGTGAACTACGAGCCCCATTGTTAATACTTTAAAGGAAATTATTTGTAAGTTGCGACAAGTAGAACAATGAATGGAACAGGTAGCCGGTTGAAATCAATGTATATATTGCTTCTATATAGTCTAAGAAACATATATGCAAAGCATCCAAACAGTACCATTCGGCAATTTTTTGTTCTTCAAGTTTAAGTGAACTACGAGCCCCATTGTTAATCCTTTATAGGAAATTATTTGTAAATTTCGACAAGTAGAACAATGAATGGAACAGGTAGACGGTTGAAATCAATGTATATATTGCTTCTATAAAGTCTAAGAAACATATATGCAAATCATCCAAACAGTACCATTCGCCAATTTTTTGTTTTTCATTTTTAAGTGAACAATGAGCCCCAATGGTTAATCCTTTATCGGAAATTATTTGTAACTTTCGACAAGTAGAACAATGAATGGAACAGGTAGACGGTTGAATTCGTTGTATATATTGCTTCTATATAGTCTAAGAAACATATATGCAAAGCATCCAAACAGTACAGTTCGCCAATTTTTTGTTTTTCAAGTTTAAGTGAACAATGTGCCCCATTGTTAATCCTTTAAAGGAAATTATTTGTAAATTTCGACAAGTAGAACAATGAATGGATCATGTAGACGGTTGAAATCATTGTATATATTGCTTCTATATAGTCTACGAAACATATATGCAAAGCATCCAAACTGTACAATTCGCCAATTTTTTGTTCTTCAAGTTTAAGTGAACTACGAGCCCCATTGTTAATACTTTAACGGAAATTATTTGTAACTTGCGACAAGTAGAACAACGAATGGAACAGGTAGACGGTTGAAATCTTTGTATATGTTGCTTCTATATAGTCTAAGAAACCTATATGCAAAGCATCTAAACAGTACAATTCGCCAATTTTTTGTTCTTCAAGTTTAAGTGAACAATGAGCCCCATTGTTAATCCTTTAAAGGAAATTATTTGTAAATTTCGGCAAGTAGAACAATGAATGGAATAGGTAGACGGTTGAAATCATTGTATATATTGCTTCTATATAGTCTAAGAAACATATATGCAAAGCATCCAAACAGTACAATTCGCCAATTTCTTGTTCTTCAAGTTTAAGTGAACTACGAGCCCCATTGTTAATACTTTAAAGGAAATTATTTGTAAATTTCGACAAGTAGAACAATGAATGGATCAGGTAGACGGTTGAAATCTTTGTATATATTGATTCCATATAGTCTAAGAAACATATATGCAAAGCATCCAAACAGTAACATTCGCCAATTTTTTGTTCTTCAAGTTTAAGTGAACAATGAGCCCCAATGGTTAATCCGTTATCGGAAATTATTTGTAACTTTCGACAAGTAGAACAATGAATGGAACAGGTAGACGGTTGAAATCTTTGTATATATTGCTTCTATATAGTCTAAGAAACATATATGCAAAGCATCCAAACTGTACCATTCTCCAATTTTTTGTCCTCCAAGTTTAAGTGAACTACGAGCCCCATTGTTAATCCTTTATAGGAAATTATTTGTAAATTTCGACAAGTAGAACAATGAATGGAACAGGTAGACGGTTGAATTCTTTGTATATATTGCTTCTATATAGTCTAAGAAACATATATGCAAAGCATCCAAACAGTACAATTCGCCAATTTTTTGTTCTTCAAGTTTAAGTGAACTACGAGCCCCATTGTTAATCCTTTAAAGGAAATTATTTGTAAATTTCGACAAGTAGAACAATGAATAGTACAGGTAGACGGGTGAAATCTTTCTATATATTGTTTCTAAATAGTCTAAGAAACATATATGCAAAGCATCCAAACAGTACAATTCGCCAATTTTTTGTTCTTCAAGTTTAAGTGAACTACGAGCCCAATTGTTAATCCTTTAAAGGAAATTATTTGTAAATTTCGACAAGTAGAACAATGAATGGATCATGTAGACGGTTGAAATCATTGTATATATTGCTTCTATATAGTCTACGAAACATATATGCAAAGCATCCAAACTGTACAATTCGCCAATTTTTTGTTCTTCAAGTTTAAGTGAACTACGAGCCCCATTGTTAATCCTTTAAAGGAAATTATTTGTAAATTTCGACAAGTAGAACAATGAATAGTACAGGTAGACGGGTGAAATCTTTCTATATATTGTTTCTAAATAGTCTAAGAAACATATATGCAAAGCATCCAAACAGTACAATTCGCCAATTTTTTGTTCTTCAAGTTTAAGTGAACAATGAGCCCCATTGTTAATCCTTTAAAGGAAATTATTTGTAAATTTCGGCAAGTAGAACAATGAATGGAATAGGTAGACGGTTGAAATCATTGTATATATTGCTTCTATATAGTCTAAGAAACATATATGCAAAGCATCCAAACAGTACAATTCGCCAATTTCTTGTTCTTCAAGTTTAAGTGAACTACGAGCCCCATTGTTAATACTTTAACGGAAATTATTTGTAACTTGCGACAAGTAGAACAATGAATGGAACAGGTAGACGGTTGAAATCTTTGTATATGTTGCTTCTATATAGTCTAAGAAACCTATATGCAAAGCATCTAAACAGTAACATTCGCCAATTTTTTGATCTTCAAGTTTAAGTGAACTACGAGCCCCATTGTTAATCCTTTAAAGGAAATTATTTGTAAATTTCGACAAGTAGAACAATGAATAGTACAGGTAGACGGGTGAAATCTTTCTATATATTGTTTCTAAATAGTCTAAGAAACATATATGCAAAGCATCCAAACAGTACAATTCGCCAATTTTTTGTTCTTCAAGTTTAAGTGAACTACGAGCCCAATTGTTAATCCTTTAAAGGAAATTATTTGTAAATTTCGACAAGTAGAACAATGAATGGAACAGGTAGACGGTTGAAATCAATGTATATATTGCTTCTATAAAGTCTAAGAAACATATATGCAAAGCATCCAAACAGTACCATTCGGCAATTTTTTGTTCTTCAAGTTTAAGTGAACTACGAGCCCCATTGTTAATCCTTTATAGGAAATTATTTGTAAATTTCGACAAATAGAACAATGAATGGAACAGGTAGACGGTTGAAATCAATGTATATATTGCTTCTATAAAGTCTAAGAAACATATATGCAAAGCATCCAAACAGTACCATTCGCCAATTTTTTGTTTTTCAAGTTTAAGTGAACAATGAGCCCCAATGGTTAATCCTTTATCGGAAATTATTTGTAACTTTCGACAAGTAGAACAATGAATGGAACAGGTAGACGGTTGAATTCTTTGTATATATTGCTTCTATATAGTCTAAGAAACATATATGCAAAGCATCCAAACAGTACCATTCTCCAATTTTTTGTCCTTCAAGTTTAAGTGAACTACGAGCCCCATTGTTAATCCTTTAAAGGAAATTATTTGTAAATTTCGACAAGTAGAACAATGAATGGAACAGGTAGACTGTTGAAATCATTGTATATATTGCATCTATATAGTCTAAGAAACATATATGCATAGCGTCCAAACAGTACCATTCGCCAATTTCTTGTTCTTCAAGTTTAAGTGAACAACGAGCCCCATTGTTAATCCTTTAAAGGAAATTATTTGTAAATTTCGACAAGTAGAACAATGAATGGAACAGGTAGACGGTTGAAATCTTTGTATATATTGCTTCCATATAGTCTAAGAAACATATATGCAAAGCATCCAAACATTACCATTCGCCAATTTTTTGTTCTTCAAGTTTAAGTGAACAATGAGCCCCAATGGTTAATCCGTTATCGGAAATTATTTGTAACTTTCGACAAGTAGAACAATGAATGGAACAGGTAGACGGTTGAAATCTTTGTATATATTGCTTCTATATAGTCTAAGAAACATATATGCATAGCATCCAAACAGTACAATTCGCCAATTTTTTGTTCTTCAAGTTTAAGTGAACTACGAGCCCCATTGTTAATCCTTTAAAGGAAATTATTTGTAAATTTCGACAAGTAGAACAATGAATAGTACAGGTAGACGGGTGAAATCTTTCTATATATTGTTTCTAAATAGTCTAAGAAACATATATGCAAAGCATCCAAACAGTACAATTCGCCAATTTTTTGTTCTTCAAGTTTAAGTGAACAATGAGCCCCATTGTTAATCCTTTAAAGGAAATTATTTGTAAATTTCGGCAAGTAGAACAATGAATGGAATAGGTAGACGGTTGAAATCATTGTATATATTGCTTCTATATAGTCTAAGAAACATATATGCAAAGCATCCAAACAGTACAATTCGCCAATTTCTTGTTCTTCAAGTTTAAGTGAACTACGAGCCCCATTGTTAATACTTTAACGGAAATTATTTGTAACTTGCGACAAGTAGAACAATGAATGGAACAGGTAGACGGTTGAAATCTTTGTATATGTTGCTTCTATATAGTCTAAGAAACCTATATGCAAAGCATCTAAACAGTAACATTCGCCAATTTTTTGATCTTCAAGTTTAAGTGAACATTGAGCCCCATTGTTAATCCTTTATCGGAAATTATTTGTAACTTTCGACAAGTAGAACAATGAATGGAACAGGTAGACGGTTGAAATCTTTGTATATATTGCTTCTGTATAGTCTAAGAAACATATATGCAAAGCATCCAAACAGTAACATTCGCCAATTTTTTGTTCTTCAAGTTTAAGTGAACAATGAGCCCCAATGGTTAATCCGTTATCGGAAATTATTTGTAACTTTCGACAAGTAGAACAATGAATGGAACAGGTAGACGGTTGAAATCTTTGTATATATTGCTTCTATATAGTCTAAGAAACATATATGCAAAGCATCCAAACTGTACCATTCTCCAATTTTTTGTCCTCCAAGTTTAAGTGAACTACGAGCCCCATTGTTAATCCTTTATAGGAAATTATTTGTAAATTTCGACAAGTAGAACAATGAATGGAACAGGTAGACGGTTGAATTCTTTGTATATATTGCTTCTATATAGTCTAAGAAACATATATGCAAAGCATCCAAACAGTACAATTCGCCAATTTTTTGTTCTTCAAGTTTAAGTGAACTACGAGCCCCATTGTTAATCCTTTAAAGGAAATTATTTGTAAATTTCGACAAGTAGAACAATGAATAGTACAGGTAGACGGGTGAAATCTTTCTATATATTGTTTCTAAATAGTCTAAGAAACATATATGCAAAGCATCCAAACAGTACAATTCGCCAATTTTTTGTTCTTCAAGTTTAAGTGAACTACGAGCCCAATTGTTAATCCTTTAAAGGAAATTATTTGTAAATTTCGACAAGTAGAACAATGAATGGATCATGTAGACGGTTGAAATCATTGTATATATTGCTTCTATATAGTCTACGAAACATATATGCAAAGCATCCAAACTGTACAATTCGCCAATTTTTTGTTCTTCAACTTTAAGTGAACTACGAGCCCCATTGTTAATCCTTTAACGGAAATCAATTGTAACTTTCTACAAGTAGAACAATGATTGGAACACGTAGACGGTTGAAATCTTTGTATATATTGCTTCTATATAGTCTAAGAAACATATATGCAAAGCATCCAAACAGTACCATTCTCCAATTTTTTGTCCTTCAAGTTTAAGTGAACTACGAGCCCCATTGTTAATCCTTTAAAGGAAATTATTTGTAAATTTCGACAAGTAGAACAATGAATGGAACAGGTAGACTGTTGAAATCATTGTATATATTGCATCTATATAGTCTAAGAAACATATATGCATAGCATCCAAACAGTACAATTCGCCAATTTTTTGTTCTTCAAGTTTAAGTGAACTACGAGCCCCATTGTTAATCCTTTAAAGGAAATTATTTGTAAATTTCGACAAGTAGAACAATGAATAGTACAGGTAGACGGGTGAAATCTTTCTATATATTGTTTCTAAATAGTCTAAGAAACATATATGCAAAGCATCCAAACAGTACAATTCGCCAATTTTTTGTTCTTCAAGTTTAAGTGAACAATGAGCCCCATTGTTAATCCTTTAAAGGAAATTATTTGTAAATTTCGGCAAGTAGAACAATGAATGGAATAGGTAGACGGTTGAAATCATTGTATATATTGCTTCTATATAGTCTAAGAAACATATATGCAAAGCATCCAAACAGTACAATTCGCCAATTTCTTGTTCTTCAAGTTTAAGTGAACTACGAGCCCCATTGTTAATACTTTAACGGAAATTATTTGTAACTTGCGACAAGTAGAACAATGAATGGAACAGGTAGACGGTTGAAATCTTTGTATATGTTGCTTCTATATAGTCTAAGAAACCTATATGCAAAGCATCTAAACAGTAACATTCGCCAATTTTTTGATCTTCAAGTTTAAGTGAACATTGAGCCCCATTGTTAATCCTTTATCGGAAATTATTTGTAACTTTCGACAAGTAGAACAATGAATGGAACAGGTAGACGGTTGAAATCTTTGTATATATTGCTTCTGTATAGTCTAAGAAACATATATGCAAAGCATCCAAACAGTACCATTCGCCAATTATTTCATCTTCATGTTTAAGTGAACTACGAGCCCCATTGTTAATACTTTAAAGGAAATTATTTGTAAATTTCGACAAGTAGAACAATGAATGGATCAGGTAGACGGTTGAAATCATTGTATATATTGATTCCATATAGTCTAAGAAACATATATGCAAAGCATCCAAACAGTAACATTCGCCAATTTTTTGTTCTTCAAGTTTAAGTGAACAATGAGCCCCAATGGTTAATCCGTTATCGGAAATTATTTGTAACTTTCGACAAGTAGAACAATGAATGGAACAGGTAGACGGTTGAAATCTTTGTATATATTGCTTCTATATAGTCTAAGAAACATATATGCAAAGCATCCAAACAGTAACATTCGCCAATTTTTTGTTCTTCAAGTTTAAGTGAACAATGAGCCCCAATGGTTAATCCGTTATCGGAAATTATTTGTAAATTTCGACAAGTAGAACAATGAATGGAACAGGTAGACTGTTGAAATCATTGTATATATTGCATCTATATAGTCTAAGAAACATATATGCATAGCGTCCAAACAGTACCATTCGCCAATTTCTTGTTCTTCAAGTTTAAGTGAACAACGAGCCCCATTGTTAATCCTTTAAAGGAAATTATTTGTAAATTTCGGCAAGTAGAACAATGAATGGAATAGGTAGACGGTTGAAATCATTGTATATATTGCTTCTATATAGTCTAAGAAACATATATGCATAGCATCCAAACAGTACAATTCGCCAATTTTTTGTTCTTCAAGTTTAAGTGAACTACGAGCCCCATTGTTAATCCTTTAAAGGAAATTATTTGTAAATTTCGACAAGTAGAACAATGAATAGTACAGGTAGACGGGTGAAATCTTTCTATATATTGTTTCTAAATAGTCTAAGAAACATATATGCAAAGCATCCAAACAGTACAATTCGCCAATTTTTTGTTCTTCAAGTTTAAGTGAACTACGAGCCCAATTGTTAATCCTTTAAAGGAAATTATTTGTAAATTTCGACAAGTAGAACAATGAATGGAACAGGTAGACTGTTGAAATCATTGTATATATTGCATCTATATAGTCTAAGAAACATATATGCATAGCGTCCAAACAGTACAATTCGCCAATTTTTTGCTCTTCAAGTTTAAGTGAACTACGAGCCCCATTGTTAATACTTTAACGGAAATTATTTGTAACTTGCGACAAGTAGAACAATGAATGGAACAGGTAGACGGTTGAAATCAATGTATATATTGCTTCTATATAGTCTAAGAAACATATCTGCAAATCATCCACACAGTAGAATTCGCCAATTATTTCATCTTCATGTTTAAGTGAACTACGAGCCCCATTGTTAATACTTTAAAGGAAATTATTTGTAAGTTGCGACAAGTAGAACAATGAATGGAACAGGTAGCCGGTTGAAATCAATGTATATATTGCTTCTATATAGTCTAAGAAACATATATGCAAAGCATCCAAACAGTACCATTCGGCAATTTTTTGTTCTTCAAGTTTAAGTGAACTACGAGCCCCATTGTTAATCCTTTATAGGAAATTATTTGTAAATTTCGACAAGTAGAACAATGAATGGAACAGGTAGACGGTTGAAATCAATGTATATATTGCTTCTATAAAGTCTAAGAAACATATATGCAAAGCATCCAAACAGTACCATTCGCCAATTTTTTGTTTTTCATTTTTAAGTGAACAATGAGCCCCAATGGTTAATCCTTTATCGGAAATTATTTGTAACTTTCGACAAGTAGAACAATGAATGGAACAGGTAGACGGTTGAATTCTTTGTATATATTGCTTCTATATAGTCTACGAAACATATATGCAAAGCATCCAAACAGTGCAATTCGCCAATTTATTGTTCTTCCATTTTAAGTGAACAACGAGCCCCATTGTTAATCCTTTAAAGGAAATTATTTGTAAATTTCGACAAGTAGAACAATGATTGGAACACGTAGACGGTTGAAATCTTTGTATATATTGCTTCCATATAGTCTAAGAAACATGTACGCAAAGCATCCAAACATTACCATTCGCCAATTTTTTGTTCTTCAAGTTTAAGAGAACAATGACCCCAATGATTAATCCTTTATCGGAAATTATTTGTAATTTTCGACAAGTAGAACAATGAATGGAACAGGTAGACGGTTGACATCTTTGTATATATTGCTTCTATATAATCTAAGAAACATATATGCAAAGCATCTAAACATTAACAATCGCCAATTTTTTGATCTTCAAGTTTAAGTGAACTACGAGCCCCATTGTTAATCCTTTAACGGAAATTAATTGTAACTTTCTACAAGTAGAACAATGAATGGAACAGGTAGACGGTTGAAATCTTTGTATATGTTGCTTCTATATAGTCTAAGAAACCTATATGCAAAGCATCTAAACAGTAACATTCGCCAATTTTTTGATCTTCAAGTTTAAGTGAACTACGAGCCCCATTGTTAATCCTTTAAAGGAAATTATTTGTAAATTTCGACAAGTAGAACAATGAATAGTACAGGTAGACGGGTGAAATCTTTCTATATATTGTTTCTAAATAGTCTAAGAAACATATATGCAAAGCATCCAAACAGTACAATTCGCCAATTTTTTGTTCTTCAAGTTTAAGTGAACTACGAGCCCAATTGTTAATCCTTTAAAGGAAATTATTTGTAAATTTCGACAAGTAGAACAATGAATGGAACAGGTAGACGGTTGAAATCAATGTATATATTGCTTCTATAAAGTCTAAGAAACATATATGCAAAGCATCCAAACAGTACCATTCGGCAATTTTTTGTTCTTCAAGTTTAAGTGAACTACGAGCCCCATTGTTAATCCTTTATAGGAAATTATTTGTAAATTTCGACAAATAGAACAATGAATGGAACAGGTAGACGGTTGAAATCAATGTATGTATTGCTTCTATAAAGTCTAAGAAACATATATGCAAAGCATCCAAACAGTACCATTCGCCAATTTTTTGTTTTTCAAGTTTAAGTGAACAATGAGCCCCAATGGTTAATCCTTTATCGGAAATTATTTGTAACTTTCGACAAGTAGAACAATGAATGGAACAGGTAGACGGTTGAATTCTTTGTATATATTGCTTCTATATAGTCTAAGAAACATATATGCAAAGCATCCAAACAGTACCATTCTCCAATTTTTTGTCCTTCAAGTTTAAGTGAACTACGAGCCCCATTGTTAATCCTTTAAAGGAAATTATTTGTAAATTTCGACAAGTAGAACAATGAATGGAACAGGTAGACTGTTGAAATCATTGTATATATTGCATCTATATAGTCTAAGAAACATATATGCATAGCGTCCAAACAGTACCATTCGCCAATTTCTTGTTCTTCAAGTTTAAGTGAACAACGAGCCCCATTGTTAATCCTTTAAAGGAAATTATTTGTAAATTTCGACAAGTAGAACAATGAATGGAACAGGTAGACGGTTGAAATCTTTGTATATATTGCTTCCATATAGTCTAAGAAACATATATGCAAAGCATCCAAACATTACCATTCGCCAATTTTTTGTTCTTCAAGTTTAAGTGAACAATGAGCCCCAATGGTTAATCCGTTATCGGAAATTATTTGTAACTTTCGACAAGTAGAACAATGAATGGAACAGGTAGACGGTTGAAATCTTTGTATATATTGCTTCTATATAGTCTAAGAAACATATATGCATAGCATCCAAACAGTACAATTCGCCAATTTTTTGTTCTTCAAGTTTAAGTGAACTACGAGCCCCATTGTTAATCCTTTAAAGGAAATTATTTGTAAATTTCGACAAGTAGAACAATGAATAGTACAGGTAGACGGGTGAAATCTTTCTATATATTGTTTCTAAATAGTCTAAGAAACATATATGCAAAGCATCCAAACAGTACAATTCGCCAATTTTTTGTTCTTCAAGTTTAAGTGAACAATGAGCCCCATTGTTAATCCTTTAAAGGAAATTATTTGTAAATTTCGGCAAGTAGAACAATGAATGGAATAGGTAGACGGTTGAAATCATTGTATATATTGCTTCTATATAGTCTAAGAAACATATATGCAAAGCATCCAAACAGTACAATTCGCCAATTTCTTGTTCTTCAAGTTTAAGTGAACTACGAGCCCCATTGTTAATACTTTAACGGAAATTATTTGTAACTTGCGACAAGTAGAACAATGAATGGAACAGGTAGACGGTTGAAATCTTTGTATATGTTGCTTCTATATAGTCTAAGAAACCTATATGCAAAGCATCTAAACAGTAACATTCGCCAATTTTTTGATCTTCAAGTTTAAGTGAACATTGAGCCCCATTGTTAATCCTTTATCGGAAATTATTTGTAACTTTCGACAAGTAGAACAATGAATGGAACAGGTAGACGGTTGAAATCTTTGTATATATTGCTTCTGTATAGTCTAAGAAACATATATGCAAAGCATCCAAACAGTAACATTCGCCAATTTTTTGTTCTTCAAGTTTAAGTGAACAATGAGCCCCAATGGTTAATCCGTTATCGGAAATTATTTGTAACTTTCGACAAGTAGAACAATGAATGGAACAGGTAGACGGTTGAAATCTTTGTATATATTGCTTCTATATAGTCTAAGAAACATATATGCAAAGCATCCAAACTGTACCATTCTCCAATTTTTTGTCCTCCAAGTTTAAGTGAACTACGAGCCCCATTGTTAATCCTTTATAGGAAATTATTTGTAAATTTCGACAAGTAGAACAATGAATGGAACAGGTAGACGGTTGAATTCTTTGTATATATTGCTTCTATATAGTCTAAGAAACATATATGCAAAGCATCCAAACAGTACAATTCGCCAATTTTTTGTTCTTCAAGTTTAAGTGAACTACGAGCCCCATTGTTAATCCTTTAAAGGAAATTATTTGTAAATTTCGACAAGTAGAACAATGAATAGTACAGGTAGACGGGTGAAATCTTTCTATATATTGTTTCTAAATAGTCTAAGAAACATATATGCAAAGCATCCAAACAGTACAATTCGCCAATTTTTTGTTCTTCAAGTTTAAGTGAACTACGAGCCCAATTGTTAATCCTTTAAAGGAAATTATTTGTAAATTTCGACAAGTAGAACAATGAATGGATCATGTAGACGGTTGAAATCATTGTATATATTGCTTCTATATAGTCTACGAAACATATATGCAAAGCATCCAAACTGTACAATTCGCCAATTTTTTGTTCTTCAACTTTAAGTGAACTACGAGCCCCATTGTTAATCCTTTAACGGAAATCAATTGTAACTTTCTACAAGTAGAACAATGATTGGAACACGTAGACGGTTGAAATCTTTGTATATATTGCTTCTATATAGTCTAAGAAACATATATGCAAAGCATCCAAACAGTACCATTCTCCAATTTTTTGTCCTTCAAGTTTAAGTGAACTACGAGCCCCATTGTTAATCCTTTAAAGGAAATTATTTGTAAATTTCGACAAGTAGAACAATGAATGGAACAGGTAGACTGTTGAAATCATTGTATATATTGCATCTATATAGTCTAAGAAACATATATGCATAGCATCCAAACAGTACAATTCGCCAATTTTTTGTTCTTCAAGTTTAAGTGAACTACGAGCCCCATTGTTAATCCTTTAAAGGAAATTATTTGTAAATTTCGACAAGTAGAACAATGAATAGTACAGGTAGACGGGTGAAATCTTTCTATATATTGTTTCTAAATAGTCTAAGAAACATATATGCAAAGCATCCAAACAGTACAATTCGCCAATTTTTTGTTCTTCAAGTTTAAGTGAACAATGAGCCCCATTGTTAATCCTTTAAAGGAAATTATTTGTAAATTTCGGCAAGTAGAACAATGAATGGAATAGGTAGACGGTTGAAATCATTGTATATATTGCTTCTATATAGTCTAAGAAACATATATGCAAAGCATCCAAACAGTACAATTCGCCAATTTCTTGTTCTTCAAGTTTAAGTGAACTACGAGCCCCATTGTTAATACTTTAACGGAAATTATTTGTAACTTGCGACAAGTAGAACAATGAATGGAACAGGTAGACGGTTGAAATCTTTGTATATGTTGCTTCTATATAGTCTAAGAAACCTATATGCAAAGCATCTAAACAGTAACATTCGCCAATTTTTTGATCTTCAAGTTTAAGTGAACATTGAGCCCCATTGTTAATCCTTTATCGGAAATTATTTGTAACTTTCGACAAGTAGAACAATGAATGGAACAGGTAGACGGTTGAAATCTTTGTATATATTGCTTCTGTATAGTCTAAGAAACATATATGCAAAGCATCCAAACAGTACCATTCGCCAATTATTTCATCTTCATGTTTAAGTGAACTACGAGCCCCATTGTTAATACTTTAAAGGAAATTATTTGTAAATTTCGACAAGTAGAACAATGAATGGATCAGGTAGACGGTTGAAATCATTGTATATATTGATTCCATATAGTCTAAGAAACATATATGCAAAGCATCCAAACAGTAACATTCGCCAATTTTTTGTTCTTCAAGTTTAAGTGAACAATGAGCCCCAATGGTTAATCCGTTATCGGAAATTATTTGTAACTTTCGACAAGTAGAACAATGAATGGAACAGGTAGACGGTTGAAATCTTTGTATATATTGCTTCTATATAGTCTAAGAAACATATATGCAAAGCATCCAAACAGTAACATTCGCCAATTTTTTGTTCTTCAAGTTTAAGTGAACAATGAGCCCCAATGGTTAATCCGTTATCGGAAATTATTTGTAAATTTCGACAAGTAGAACAATGAATGGAACAGGTAGACTGTTGAAATCATTGTATATATTGCATCTATATAGTCTAAGAAACATATATGCATAGCGTCCAAACAGTACCATTCGCCAATTTCTTGTTCTTCAAGTTTAAGTGAACAACGAGCCCCATTGTTAATCCTTTAAAGGAAATTATTTGTAAATTTCGGCAAGTAGAACAATGAATGGAATAGGTAGACGGTTGAAATCATTGTATATATTGCTTCTATATAGTCTAAGAAACATATATGCATAGCATCCAAACAGTACAATTCGCCAATTTTTTGTTCTTCAAGTTTAAGTGAACTACGAGCCCCATTGTTAATCCTTTAAAGGAAATTATTTGTAAATTTCGACAAGTAGAACAATGAATAGTACAGGTAGACGGGTGAAATCTTTCTATATATTGTTTCTAAATAGTCTAAGAAACATATATGCAAAGCATCCAAACAGTACAATTCGCCAATTTTTTGTTCTTCAAGTTTAAGTGAACTACGAGCCCAATTGTTAATCCTTTAAAGGAAATTATTTGTAAATTTCGACAAGTAGAACAATGAATGGAACAGGTAGACTGTTGAAATCATTGTATATATTGCATCTATATAGTCTAAGAAACATATATGCATAGCGTCCAAACAGTACAATTCGCCAATTTTTTGCTCTTCAAGTTTAAGTGAACTACGAGCCCCATTGTTAATACTTTAACGGAAATTATTTGTAACTTGCGACAAGTAGAACAATGAATGGAACAGGTAGACGGTTGAAATCAATGTATATATTGCTTCTATATAGTCTAAGAAACATATCTGCAAATCATCCACACAGTAGAATTCGCCAATTATTTCATCTTCATGTTTAAGTGAACTACGAGCCCCATTGTTAATACTTTAAAGGAAATTATTTGTAAGTTGCGACAAGTAGAACAATGAATGGAACAGGTAGCCGGTTGAAATCAATGTATATATTGCTTCTATATAGTCTAAGAAACATATATGCAAAGCATCCAAACAGTACCATTCGGCAATTTTTTGTTCTTCAAGTTTAAGTGAACTACGAGCCCCATTGTTAATCCTTTATAGGAAATTATTTGTAAATTTCGACAAGTAGAACAATGAATGGAACAGGTAGACGGTTGAAATCAATGTATATATTGCTTCTATAAAGTCTAAGAAACATATATGCAAAGCATCCAAACAGTACCATTCGCCAATTTTTTGTTTTTCATTTTTAAGTGAACAATGAGCCCCAATGGTTAATCCTTTATCGGAAATTATTTGTAACTTTCGACAAGTAGAACAATGAATGGAACAGGTAGACGGTTGAATTCTTTGTATATATTGCTTCTATATAGTCTACGAAACATATATGCAAAGCATCCAAACAGTGCAATTCGCCAATTTATTGTTCTTCCATTTTAAGTGAACAACGAGCCCCATTGTTAATCCTTTAAAGGAAATTATTTGTAAATTTCGACAAGTAGAACAATGATTGGAACACGTAGACGGTTGAAATCTTTGTATATATTGCTTCCATATAGTCTAAGAAACATGTACGCAAAGCATCCAAACATTACCATTCGCCAATTTTTTGTTCTTCAAGTTTAAGAGAACAATGACCCCAATGATTAATCCTTTATCGGAAATTATTTGTAATTTTCGACAAGTAGAACAATGAATGGAACAGGTAGACGGTTGACATCTTTGTATATATTGCTTCTATATAATCTAAGAAACATATATGCAAAGCATCTAAACATTAACAATCGCCAATTTTTTGATCTTCAAGTTTAAGTGAACTACGAGCCCCATTGTTAATCCTTTAACGGAAATTAATTGTAACTTTCTACAAGTAGAACAATGAATGGAACAGGTAGACGGTTGAAATCTTTGTATATATTGCTTCTATATAGACTAAGAAAACTATATGAAAAGCATCTAAACAGTAACAATCGCCAATTTTTTGATCTTCAAGTTTAAGTGAACAGCGAGCCCCATTGATAATCATGAAATGGAAATTATTTGTAAATTTCGACAAGTAGAACAGTGAATGGATCAGGTAGACGGTTGAAATCTTTGTATATATTGCTTCCATATAGTCTAAGAAACATATATGCAAAGCATCCAAACAGTACCATTCCCCAATTTTTTGTTCTTCAAGTTTAAGTGAACAATGAGCCCCAATGGTTAATCCGTTATCGGAAATTATTTGTAAATTTCGACAAGTAGAACAGTGAATGGATCAGGTAGACGGTTGAAATCTTTGTATATATTGCGTCCATATAGTCTAAGAAACATATATGCAAAGCATCCAAACAGTACCATTCCCCAATTTTTTGTTCTTCAAGTTTAAGTGAACAATGAGCCTCAATGGTTAATCCGTTATCGGAAATTATTTGTAAATTTCGGCAAGTAGAACAATGAATGGAACAGGTAGACGGTTGAAATCAATGTATATATTGCTTCTATATAGTCTAAGAAACATATCTGCAAATCATCCACACAGTACAATTCGCCAATTATTTCATCTTCATGTTTAAGTGAACTACGAGCCCCATTGTTAATACTTTAAAGGAAATTATTTGTTAGTTGCGACAAGTAGAACAATGAATGGAACAGGTAGCCGGTTGAAATCAATGTATATATTGCTTCTATATAGTCTAAGAAACATATATGCAAAGCATCCAAACAGTACCATTCGGCAATTTTTTGTTCTTCAAGTTTAAGTGAACTACGAGCCCCATTGTTAATCCTTTATAGGAAATTATTTGTAAATTTCGGCAAGTAGAACAATGAATGGAACAGGTAGACGGTTGAAATCAATGTATATATTGCTTCTATATAGTCTAAGAAACATATCTGCAAATCATCCACACAGTACAATTCGCCAATTATTTCATCTTCATGTTTAAGTGAACTACGAGCCCCATTGTTAATACTTTAAAGGAAATTATTTGTTAGTTGCGACAAGTAGAACAATGAATGGAACAGGTAGCCGGTTGAAATCAATGTATATATTGCTTCTATATAGTCTAAGAAACATATATGCAAAGCATCCAAACAGTACCATTCGGCAATTTTTTGTTCTTCAAGTTTAAGTGAACTACGAGCCCCATTGTTAATCCTTTATAGGAAATTATTTGTAAATTTCGGCAAGTAGAACAATGAATGGAACAGGTAGACGGTTGAAATCATTGTATATATTGCTTCTATATAGTCTACGAAACATATATGCAAAGCATCCAAACTGTACAATTCGCCAATTTTTTGTTCTTCAAGTTTAAGTGAACTACGAGCCCCATTGTTAATCCTTTAACGGAAATTAATTGTAACTTTCTACAAGTAGAACAATGATTGGAACACGTAGACGGTTGAAATCTTTGTATATATTGCTTCCATATAGTCTAAGAAACATATATGCAAAGCATCCAAATTGTACCATTCTCCAATTTTTTGTCCTTCAAGTTTAAGTGAACTACAAGCCCCATTGTTAATCCTTTAAAGGAAATTATTTGTAAATTTCGACAAGTAGAACAATGAATGGAACAGGTAGACGGTTGAAATCTTTGTATATATTGCGTCCATATAGTCTAAGAAACATATATGCAAAGCATCCAAACAGTACCATTCCCCAATTTTTTGTTCTTCAAGTTTAAGTGAACAATGAGCCCCAATGGTTAATCCGTTATCGGAAATTATTTGTAACTTTCGACAAGTAGAACAATGAATGGAACAGGTAGACGGTTGAATTCGTTGTATATATTGCTTCTATATAGTCTAAGAAACATATATGCAAAGCATCCAAACAGTACAGTTCGCCAATTTTTTGTTTTTCAAGTTTAAGTGAACAATGTGCCCCATTGTTAATCCTTTAAAGGAAATTATTTGTAAATTTCGACAAGTAGAACAATGAATGGATCATGTAGACGGTTGAAATCATTGTATATATTGCTTCTATATAGTCTACGAAACATATATGCAAAGCATCCAAACTGTACAATTCGCCAATTTTTTGTTCTTCAAGTTTAAGTGAACTACGAGCCCCATTGTTAATCCTTTAACGGAAATTAATTGTAACTTTCTACAAGTAGAACAATGATTGGAACACGTAGACGGTTGAAATCTTTGTATATATTGCTTCCATATAGTCTAAGAAACATATATGCAAAGCATCCAAATTGTACCATTCTCCAATTTTTTGTCCTTCAAGTTTAAGTGAACTACAAGCCCCATTGTTAATCCTTTAAAGGAAATTATTTGTAAATTTCGACAAGTAGAACAATGAATGGAACAGGTAGACTGTTGGAATCATTGTATATATTGCATCTATATAATCTAAGAAACATATATGCATAGCGTCCAAACAGTACAATTCGCCAATTTTTTGCTCTACAAGTTTAAGTGAACTACGAGCCCCATTGTTAATCCTTTAAAGGAAATTATTTGTAAATTTCGGCAAGTAGAACAATGAATGGAATAGGTAGACGGTTGAAATCATTGTATATATTGCTTCTATATAGTCTAAGAAACATATATGCAAAGCATCCAAACAGTACAATTCGCCAATTTATTGTTCTTCAAGTTTGAGTGAACAACGAGCCCCATTGTTAATCCTTTAAAGGAAATTATTTGTAAATTTCGACAAGTAGAACAATGATTGGAACACGTAGACGGTTGAAATCTTTGTATATATTGCTTCCATATAGTCTAAGAAACATATATGCAAAGCATCCAAACTGTACCATTCTCCAATTTTTTGTCCTTCAAGTTTAAGTGAACTACGAGCCCCATTGTTAATCCTTTATAGGAAATTATTTGTAAATTTCGAAAAGTAGAACAATGAATGGAACAGGTAAACGGTTGAAATCAATGTATATATTGCTTCTATAAAGTCTAAGAAACATATAAGCAAAGCATCCAAACAGTACCATTCGCCAATTTTTTGTTTTTCAAGTTTAAGTGAACAATGTGCCCCAATGGTTAATCCTTTATCGTAAATTATTTGTAACTTTCGACAAGTAGAACAATGAATGGAACAGGTAGACGGTTGAATTCTTTTTATATATTGCTTCTATATAGTCTAAGAAACATATATGCAAAGCTTCCAAACAGTACAATTCGCCAATTTATTGTTCTTCAAGTTTAAGTGAACAACGAGCCCCATTGTTAATGCTTTAAAGGAAATTATTTGTAAATTTCGACAAGTAGAACAATGATTGGAACACGTAGACGGTTGAAATCTTTGTATATATTGCTTCTATATAGTGTAAGAAACATATATGCAAAGCATCCAAACAGTACCATTCGCCAATTTTTTGTTCTTCAAGTTTAAGTGAACAATGAGCCCCATTGTTAATCCTTTATCGGAAATTATTTGTAACTTTCGACAAGTAGAACAATCAATGGAACTGGTAGACGGTTGAAATCTTTGTATATGTTGCTTCTATATAGTCTAAGAAACCTATATGCAAAGCATCTAAACAGTAACATTCGCCAATTTTTTGATCTTCAAGTTTAAGTGAACATTGAGCCCCATTGTTAATCCTTTATCGGAAATTATTTGTAACTTTCGACAAGTAGAACAATGAATGGAACAGGTAGACGGTTGAAATCTTTGTATATATTGCTTCTATATAGTCTAAGAAACATATATGCATAGCATCCAAACAGTACAATTCGCCAATTTTTTGTTCTTCAAGTTTAAGTGAACTACGAGCCCCATTGTTAATCCTTTAAAGGAAATTATTTGTAAATTTCGACAAGTAGAACAATGAATAGTACAGGTAGACGGGTGAAATCTTTCTATATATTGTTTCTAAATAGTCTAAGAAACATATATGCAAAGCATCCAAACAGTACAATTCGCCAATTTTTTGTTCTTCAAGTTTAAGTGAACTACGAGCCCCATTGTTAATCCTTTAAAGGAAATTATTTGTAAATTTCGACAAGTAGAACAATGAATCGAACAGGTAGACGGTTGAAATCCTTGTATATATTGCTTCTATATAGTCTGCGAAACAAATATGCAAAGCATCCAAACAGTACAATTCGCCAATTTTTTGTTCTTCAAGTTTAAGTGAACTACGAGCCCCATTGATAATCATGAAACGGAAATTATTTGTAACTTTCTACAAGTAGAACAATGAATAGAACAGGTAGACGGTTGAAATCTTTATATATGTTGCTTCTATATAGTCTAAGAAACTTATATGCAAAGCATCTAAACAGTAACATTCGCCAATTTTTTTATATTCAAGTTTAAGTGAACAATGAGCCCCAATGGTTAATCCGTTATCGGAAATTATTTGTAACTTGCGACAAGTAGAACAATGAGTGGAACAGTTAGACGGTTGAAATCAATGTATATATTGCTTCTATATAGTCTAAGAAACATATATGCAAAGCATCCAAACAGTACCATTCGCCAATTTTATGTTCTTCAAGTTTAAGTGAACAATGAGCCCCATTGTTAATCCTTTATCGGAAATTATTTGTAACTTTCGACAAGTAGAACAATGAATAGAACAGGTAGACGGTTGAAATCTTTGTATATATTGCTTCCATATAGTCTAAGAAACATATATGCAAAGCATCCAAACAGTAGCATTCGCCAATTTTTTGTTTTTCAAGTTTAAGTGAACAATGAGCCCCATTGTTAATCCTTTATTGGAAATTATTTGTAACTTTCGACAAGTAGAACAATTAATGGAACAGGTAGACGGTTGAAATCTTTGTATATATTGCTTCTATATAGTCTAAGAAACATATATGCGAAGCATCCAAACAGTACAATTCGCCAATTTATTGTTCTTCAATTTTAAGTGAACAACGAGCCCCATTGTTAATCCTTTAAAGAAAATTATTTGTAAATTTCGACAAGTAGAACAATGAATGGAACTGGTAGACGGTTGAAATTTTTGTATATATTGCTTCTATATAGTCTAAGAAACATATATGCAAAGCATCCAAACAGTACCATTCGTCAATTTTTTGTTCTTCAAGTTTAAGTGAACTACGAGCCCCATTGTTAATCCTTTAAAGGAAATTATTTGTAAATTTCGACAAGTAGAACAATGAATGGAACAGGTAGACTGTTGAAATCATTGTATATATTGCTTCTACATAGTCTAAGAAACATATATGCAAAGCATCCAAACAGTACAATTCGCCAATTTTTTGTTCTTCAAGTTTAAGTGAACTTCGAGCCCCATTGATAATCATGAAATGGAAATTATTTGTAACTTTCTACAAGTAGAACAATGAATAGAACAGGTAGGCGGTTGAAATCTTTGTATATATTGCTTCTATATAGTATAAGAAATATATATGCAAAGCATCCAAACAGTACAATTCGCCAATTTTTTTTTCTTCAAGTTTAAGTGAACTACGAGCCCCATTGATAATCATGAAATGGAAATTATTTGTAACTTTCTACAAGTAGAGCAATGAATAGTACAGGTAGACGGGTGAAATCTTTGTATATATTGCTTCTATATAGTATAAGAAACATATATGCAAAGCATCCAAACAGTACAATTCGCCAATTTTTTGTTCTTCAAGTTTAAGTGAACAATGAGCCCCATTGTTAATCCTTTATCGGAAATTATTTGTAACTTTCGACCAGTAGAACAATGAATGGAACAGGTAGACGGTTGAAATCTTTGTATATATTGCTTCTATATAGTCTAAGAAACATATATGCAAAGCATCCAAACAGTACAATTCGCCAATTTTTTTATCTTCAAGTTTAAGTGAACAATGAGCCCCAATGGTTAATCCGTTATCGGAAATTATTTGTAACTTTCGACAAGTAGAACAATGAATGGAACAGGTAGACGGTTGAAATCTTTGTATATATTGCTTCTATATAGTCTAAGAAACATATCTGCAAAGCATCCAAACAGTACCATTCGCCAATTATTTCATCTTCATGTTTAACTGAACTACGAGCCCCATTGTTAATACTTTAACGGAAATTATTTGTAACTTCCGACAAGTAGAACAATGAATGGAACAGGTAGACGGTTGAAATCAATGTATATATTGCTTCTATATAGTCTAAGAAACATATATGCAAAGCATCCAAACCGCACCATTCGCCAATTTTTTGTTCTTCAAGTTTAAGTGAACAATGAGCCCCATTGTTAATCCTTTACCGGAAATTATTTGTAACTTTCGACAAGTAGAACAATGAATGGAACTGGTAGACGGTTGAAATCACTGTATATATTGCTTCTATATAGTCTAAGAAACATATATGCAAAGCATCCAAACAGTACAATTCGACAATTTTTTGTTCTTCAAGTTTAAGTGAACAATGAGCCCCATTGTTAATCCTTTAAAGGAAATTATTTGTAACTTTCGACAAGAAGAACAATGAATGGAACAGGTAGACTTGAAATCATTGTATATATTGCTTCTATATAGTCTAAGAAACATATATGCAAAGCATCCAAACAGTACAATTAGCCAATTTTTTGTTCTTCAAGTTTAAGTGAACAATGAGCCCAAATGGTTAATCCGTTATCGGAAATTATTTGTAACTTCCGACAAGTAGAACAATGAATGGAACAGGTAGACGGTTTAAATCAATGTATATATTGCTTCTATATAGTCTAAGAAACATATATGCAAAGCATCCAAACAGCACCATTCGCCAATTTTTTGTTCTTCAAGTTTAAGTGAACAATGAGCCCCATTGTTAATGCTTTACCGGAAATTATTTGTAACTTTCGACAAGTAGAACAATGAATGGAACAGGTAGACGGTTGAAATCCTTGTATATATTGCGTCTATATAGTCTAAGAAATATATATGCAAAGCATCCAAACAGTACAATTCGCCAATTTATTGTTCTTCAAGTTTAAGTGAACAACGAGCCCCATTGTTAATCCTTTAAAGGAAATTATTTGTATATTTCGACAAGTAGAACAATTATTGGAACACGTAGACGGTTGAAATCTTTGTATATATTGCTTCCATATAGTCTAAGAAACATGTACGCAAAGCATCCAAACTGTACCATTCGCCAATTTTTTGTTCTTCATGTTTAAGTGAACAATGAGCCCCAATGGTTAATCCTTTATCGGAAATTATTTGTAATTTTCGACAAGTAGAACAATGAATGGAACAGGTAGACGGTTGACATCTTTGTATATATTGCTTCTATATAATCTAAGAAACATATATGCAAAGCATCTAAACAGTAACAATTGCCAATTTTTTGATCTTCAAGTTTAAGTGAACACGAGCCCCATTGTTAATCCTTTAAAGGAAATTAATTGGAACTTTCTACAAGTAGAACAATGAATGGAACAGGTAGACGGTTGAAATCTTTGTATATATTGCGTCTATATAGTCTAAGAAACATATATGCAAAGCATCCAAACAGTACCAATCGCCAATTTTTTGTTCTTCAGGTTTAAGTGAACACGAGCCCCATTGTTAATCCTTTAAAGGAAATTATTTGTAAATTTCGACAAGTAGAACAATGAATAATACAGGTAGACGGGTGAAATATTTCTATATATTGCTTCTAAATAGTCTAAGAAACATATATGCAAAGCATCCAAACAGTACAATTCGCCAATTTTTTGTTCTTCAAGTTTAAGTGAACAACGAGCCCCATTGTTAATCCTTTAAAGGAAATTATTTGTAAATTTCGACAAGTAGAACAATGAATGGAACAGGTAGACGGTTGAAATCTTTGTATATATTGCTTCTATATAATCTACGAAACATATATGCAGAGCATCCAAACAGTACCATTCGCCAATTTTTTGTTCTTCAAGTTTAAGTGAACAGCAAGCCCCATTGATAATCATGAAATGGAAATTATTTGTAACTTTCTACAAGTAGAACAATGAATAGTACAGGTAGACGGGTGAAATCTTTCTATATATTGCTTCTAAATAGTCTAAGAAACATATATGCAAAGCATCCAAACAGTACAATTCGCCAATTTTTTGTTCTTCAACTTTAAGTGAACAACGAGCCCCATTGTTAATCCTTTAAAGGAAGTTATTTGTAAATTTCGACAAGGTGAACAATGAATGGAACAGGTAGACGGATGAAATCTTTGTATATATTGCTTCTATATAATCTAAGAAACATATATGCAAAGCATCCAAACAGTACAATTCGCCAATTTTTTGTTCTTCAAGTTTAAGTGAACTACGAGCCCCTTTGTTAATCCTTTAACGGAAATTAATTGTAACTTTCTACAAGTAGAACAATGAATGTAAAAGGTAGACGGTTGAAATCTTTGTATATGTTGCTACTATATAGTCTACGAAACCTATATGCAAAGCATCTAAACAGTAACAATCGCCAATTTTTTGTTCTTCAAGTTTAAGTGAACAGCGAGCCCCATTGATAATCATGAAATGGAAATTATTTGTAACTTTCTACAAGTAGAACAATGAATGGAACAGGTAGACGGTTGAAATCTTTGTATATATTGCTTCTATATACTCTAAGAAACATATATGCAAAGCATCCAAACAGTACCATTCGCCAATTTTTTGTTCTTCAAGTTTAAGTGAACAATGAGCCCCATTGATAATCATGAAACGGAAATTATTTGTAACTTTCTACAAGTAGAACAATGAATAGAACAGGTAGACGGTTGAAATCTTTGTATATGTTGCTTGTATATAGTCTAAGAAACCTATATGCAAAGCATCTAAACAGTAACAATCGCCAATTTTTTGATCTTCAAGTTTTAAGTGTACAGCGAGCCCCATTGATAATCATGAAATGGAAATTATTTGTAACTTTCTACAAGTAGAACAATGAATAGTACAGGTAGACGGGTGAAATCTATCTATATAGTGCTTCTAAATAGTCTAAGAAACACATATGCAAAGCATCCACACAGTACAATTCGCAAATTTTTTGTTCCTGAAGTTTAAGTGAACTACGAGCCCCATTGTTAATCCTTTAAAGGAAATTATTTGTAAATTTCGACAAGTAAAACAATGAATGGATCAGGTAGACGGTTGAAATCATTGTATATATTGCTTCTATATAGCCTACGAAACATATATGCAAAGCATCCAAACAGTACAATTCGCCAATTTTTCGTTCTTCAAGTTTAAGTGAACTACGAGTCTCATTGTTAATCCTTTAACGGAAATTAATTGTAACTTTCTACAAGTAGAACAATGATTGGAAAACGCAGACGGTTGAAATCTTTGTATATATTATTCTATATAGTCTAAGAAACACATATGCAAAGCATCCACACAGTACAATTCGCAAATTTTTTGTTCCTGAAGTTTAAGTGAACTACGAGCCCCATTGTTAATCCTTTAAAGGAAATTATTTGTAAATTTCGACAAGTAGAACAATGATTGGAACACGTAGACGGTTGAAATCTTTGTATATATTGCTTCCATATAGTCTAAGAAACATATATGCAAAGCATCCAAACTGTACCATTCTCCAATTTTTTGTCCTTCAAGTTTAAGTGAACTACGAGCCCCATTGTTAATCCTTTATAGGAAATTATTTGTAAATTTCGAAAAGTAGAACAATGAATGGAACAGGTAAACGGTTGAAATCAATGTATATATTGCTTCTATAAAGTCTAAGAAACATATAAGCAAAGCATCCAAACAGTACCATTCGCCAATTTTTTGTTTTTCAAGTTTAAGTGAACAATGTGCCCCAATGGTTAATCCTTTATCGTAAATTATTTGTAACTTTCGACAAGTAGAACAATGAATGGAACAGGTAGACGGTTGAATTCTTTTTATATATTGCTTCTATATAGTCTAAGAAACATATATGCAAAGCTTCCAAACAGTACAATTCGCCAATTTATTGTTCTTCAAGTTTAAGTGAACAACGAGCCCCATTGTTAATGCTTTAAAGGAAATTATTTGTAAATTTCGACAAGTAGAACAATGATTGGAACACGTAGACGGTTGAAATCTTTGTATATATTGCTTCTATATAGTGTAAGAAACATATATGCAAAGCATCCAAACAGTACCATTCGCCAATTTTTTGTTCTTCAAGTTTAAGTGAACAATGAGCCCCATTGTTAATCCTTTATCGGAAATTATTTGTAACTTTCGACAAGTAGAACAATCAATGGAACTGGTAGACGGTTGAAATCTTTGTATATGTTGCTTCTATATAGTCTAAGAAACCTATATGCAAAGCATCTAAACAGTAACATTCGCCAATTTTTTGATCTTCAAGTTTAAGTGAACATTGAGCCCCATTGTTAATCCTTTATCGGAAATTATTTGTAACTTTCGACAAGTAGAACAATGAATGGAACAGGTAGACGGTTGAAATCTTTGTATATATTGCTTCTATATAGTCTAAGAAACATATATGCATAGCATCCAAACAGTACAATTCGCCAATTTTTTGTTCTTCAAGTTTAAGTGAACTACGAGCCCCATTGTTAATCCTTTAAAGGAAATTATTTGTAAATTTCGACAAGTAGAACAATGAATAGTACAGGTAGACGGGTGAAATCTTTCTATATATTGTTTCTAAATAGTCTAAGAAACATATATGCAAAGCATCCAAACAGTACAATTCGCCAATTTTTTGTTCTTCAAGTTTAAGTGAACTACGAGCCCCATTGTTAATCCTTTAAAGGAAATTATTTGTAAATTTCGACAAGTAGAACAATGAATCGAACAGGTAGACGGTTGAAATCCTTGTATATATTGCTTCTATATAGTCTGCGAAACAAATATGCAAAGCATCCAAACAGTACAATTCGCCAATTTTTTGTTCTTCAAGTTTAAGTGAACTACGAGCCCCATTGATAATCATGAAACGGAAATTATTTGTAACTTTCTACAAGTAGAACAATGAATAGAACAGGTAGACGGTTGAAATCTTTATATATGTTGCTTCTATATAGTCTAAGAAACTTATATGCAAAGCATCTAAACAGTAACATTCGCCAATTGTTTTATATTCAAGTTTAAGTGAACAATGAGCCCCAATGGTTAATCCGTTATCGGAAATTATTTGTAACTTGCGACAAGTAGAACAATGAGTGGAACTGTTAGACGGTTGAAATCAATGTATATATTGCTTCTATATAGTCTAAGAAACATATATGCAAAGCATCCAAACAGTACCATTCGCCAATTTTATGTTCTTCAAGTTTAAGTGAACAATGAGCCCCATTGTTAATCCTTTATCGGAAATTATTTGTAACTTTCGACAAGTAGAACAATGAATAGAACAGGTAGACGGTTGAAATCTTTGTATATATTGCTTCCATATAGTCTAAGAAACATATATGCAAAGCATCCAAACAGTAGCATTCGCCAATTTTTTGTTTTTCAAGTTTAAGTGAACAATGAGCCCCATTGTTAATCCTTTATCGGAAATTATTTGTAACTTTCGACAAGTAGAACAATTAATGGAACAGGTAGACGGTTGAAATCTTTGTATATATTGCTTCTATATAGTCTAAGAAACATATATGCAAAGCATCCAAACAGTACAATTCGCCAATTTATTGTTCTTCAATTTTAAGTGAACAACGAGCCCCATTGTTAATCCTTTAAAGAAAATTATTTGTAAATTTCGACAAGTAGAACAATGAATGGAACTGGTAGACGGTTGAAATTTTTTTATATATTGCTTCTATATAGTCTAAGAAACATATATGCAAAGCATCCAAACAGTACCATTCGTCAATTTTTTGTTCTTCAAGTTTAAGTGAACTACGAGCCCCATTGTTAATCCTTTAAAGGAAATTATTTGTAAATTTCGACAAGTAGAACAATGAATGGAACAGGTAGACTGTTGAAATCATTGTATATATTGCTTCTACATAGTCTAAGAAACATATATGCAAAGCATCCAAACAGTACAATTCGCCAATTTTTTGTTCTTCAAGTTTAAGTGAACTTCGAGCCCCATTGATAATCATGAAATGGAAATTATTTGTAACTTTCTACAAGTAGAACAATGAATAGAACAGGTAGGCGGTTGAAATCTTTGTATATATTGCTTCTATATAGTATAAGAAATATATATGCAAAGCATCCACACAGTACAATTCGCAAATTTTTTGTTCCTGAAGTTTAAGTGAACTACGAGCCCCATTGTTAATCCTTTAAAGGAAATTATTTGTAAATTTCGACAAGTAAAACAATGAATGGATCAGGTAGACGGTTGAAATCATTGTATATATTGCTTCTATATAGCCTACGAAACATATATGCAAAGCATCCAAACAGTACAATTCGCCAATTTTTCGTTCTTCAAGTTTAAGTGAACTACGAGTCTCATTGTTAATCCTTTAACGGAAATTAATTGTAACTTTCTACAAGTAGAACAATGATTGGAACACGCAGACGGTTGAAATCTTTGTATATATTGCTTCCATATAGTCTAAGAAACATATATGCAAAGCATCCAAACAGTACAATTCGCCAATTTTTTGTTCTTCAAGTTTAAGTGAACAATGAGCCCGATTGTTAATCCTTTAAAGGAGATTATTTGTAAATTTCGACAAGTAGAACAATGAATGAAACAGGTAGACGGTTGAAATCTTTGTATATATTGCTTCTATATAATCTAAGAAACATATATGCAAAGCATCCAAACAGTACCATTCGCCAATTTTTTCTTCTTCAAGTTTAAGTGAACTACGAGCCCCATTGTTAATCCTTTAAAGGAAATTATTTGTAAATTTCGACAAGTAGAACAATGAATAGATCAGGTAGACGGTTGAAATCTTTGTATATGTTGCTACTATATAGTCTACGAAACCTATATGCAAAGCATCTAAACAGTAACAATCGCCAATTTTTTGTTCTTCAAGTTTAAGTGAACAGCGAGCCCCATTGATAATCATGAAATGGAAATTATTTGTAACTTTCTACAAGTAGAACAATGAATAGTACAGGTAGACGGGTGAAATCTTTCTATATATTGCTTCTAAATAGTCAAAGAAACATATATGCAAAGCATCCAAACAGTAAAATTCGCCAATTTATTGTTCTTCAAGTTTAAGTGAACAACGAGCCCCATTGTTAATCCTTTAAAGGAAATTATTTGTAATTTTCGACAAGTAGAACAATGAATGGAACAGGTAGACGGTTGAAATCCTTGTATATATTGCGTCTATATAATCTAAGAAACATATATGCAAAGCATCCAAACTGTACAATTCGCCAATTTTTTGTTCTTCAAGTTTAAGTGAACTACGAGCCCCACTGTTAATCCTTTAAAGGAAATTAATTGTAACTTTCTACAAGTAGAACAATGATTGGAACACGCAGACGGTTGAAATCTTTGTATATATTGCTTCCATATAGTCTAAGAAACATATATGCAAAGCATCCAAACAGTACAATTCGCCAATTTTTTGTTCTTCAAGTTTAAGTGAACAATGAGCCCGATTGTTAATCCTTTAAAGGAGATTATTTGTAAATTTCGACAAGTAGAACAATGATTGGAACAGGTACACGGTTGAAATCTTTGTATATATTGCTTCCATATAGTCTAAGAAACATGTACGCAAAGCATCCAAACAGTACCATTCGGCAATTTTTTGTTCTTCAAGTTTAAGTGAACTACGAGCCCCATTGTTAATCCTTTATAGGAAATTATTTGTAAATTTCGACAAGTAGAACAATGAATGGAACAGGTAGACGGTTGAAATCAATGTATATATTGCTTCTATAAAGTCTAAGAAACATATATGCAAATCATCCAAACAGTACCATTCGCCAATTTTTTGTTTTTCATTTTTAAGTGAACAATGAGCCCCAATGGTTAATCCTTTATCGGAAATTATTTGTAACTTTCGACAAGTAGAACAATGAATGGAACAGGTAGACGGTTGAATTCTTTGTATATATTGCTTCTATATAGTCTAAGAAACATATATGCAAAGCATCCAAACAGTACAATTCGCCAATTTTTTGTTTTTCAAGTTTAAGTGAACAATGTGCCCCATTGTTAATCCTTTAAAGGAAATTATTTGTAAATTTCGACAAGTAGAACAATGAATGGATCATGTAGACGGTTGAAATCATTGTATATATTGCTTCTATATAGTCTACGAAACATATATGCAAAGCATCCAAACTGTACAATTCGCCAATTTTTTGTTCTTCAAGTTTAAGTGAACTACGAGCCCCATTGTTAATCCTTTAACGGAAATTAATTGTAACTTTCTACAAGTAGAACAATGATTGGAACACGTAGACGGTTGAAATCTTTGTATATATTGCTTCCATATAGTCTAAGAAACATATATGCAAAGCATCCAAATTGTACCATTCTCCAATTTTTTGTCCTTCAAGTTTAAGTGAACTACAAGCCCCATTGTTAATCCTTTAAAGGAAATTATTTGTAAATTTCGACAAGTAGAACAATGAATGGAACAGGTAGACTGTTGGAATCATTGTATATATTGCATCTATATAATCTAAGAAACATATATGCATAGCGTCCAAACAGTACAATTCGCCAATTTTTTGCTCTACAAGTTTAAGTGAACTACGAGCCCCATTGTTAATCCTTTAAAGGAAATTATTTGTAAATTTCGGCAAGTAGAACAATGAATGGAATAGGTAGACGGTTGAAATCATTGTATATATTGCTTCTATATAGTCTAAGAAACATATATGCAAAGCATCCAAACAGTACAATTCGCCAATTTATTGTTCTTCAAGTTTGAGTGAACAACGAGCCCCATTGTTAATCCTTTAAAGGAAATTATTTGTAAATTTCGACAAGTAGAACAATGATTGGAACACGTAGACGGTTGAAATCTTTGTATATATTGCTTCCATATAGTCTAAGAAACATATATGCAAAGCATCCAAACTGTACCATTCTCCAATTTTTTGTCCTTCAAGTTTAAGTGAACTACGAGCCCCATTGTTAATCCTTTATAGGAAATTATTTGTAAATTTCGAAAAGTAGAACAATGAATGGAACAGGTAAACGGTTGAAATCAATGTATATATTGCTTCTATAAAGTCTAAGAAACATCTAAGCAAAGCATCCAAACAGTACCATTCGCCAATTTTTTGTTTTTCAAGTTTAAGTGAACAATGTGCCCCATTGTTAATCCTTTAAAGGAAATTATTTGTAAATTTCGACAAGTAGAACAATGAATGGATCATGTAGACGGTTGAAATCATTGTATATATTGCTTCTATATAGTCTACGAAACATATATGCAAAGCATCCAAACTGTACAATTCGCCAATTTTTTGTTCTTCAAGTTTAAGTGAACTACGAGCCCCATTGTTAATCCTTTAACGGAAATTAATTGTAACTTTCTACAAGTAGAACAATGATTGGAACACGTAGACGGTTGAAATCTTTGTATATATTGCTTCCATATAGTCTAAGAAACATATATGCAAAGCATCCAAATTGTACCATTCTCCAATTTTTTGTCCTTCAAGTTTAAGTGAACTACAAGCCCCATTGTTAATCCTTTAAAGGAAATTATTTGTAAATTTCGACAAGTAGAACAATGAATGGAACAGGTAGACTGTTGGAATCATTGTATATATTGCATCTATATAATCTAAGAAACATATATGCATAGCGTCCAAACAGTACAATTCGCCAATTTTTTGCTCTACAAGTTTAAGTGAACTACGAGCCCCATTGTTAATCCTTTAAAGGAAATTATTTGTAAATTTCGGCAAGTAGAACAATGAATGGAATAGGTAGACGGTTGAAATCATTGTATATATTGCTTCTATATAGTCTAAGAAACATATATGCAAAGCATCCAAACAGTACAATTCGCCAATTTATTGTTCTTCAAGTTTGAGTGAACAACGAGCCCCATTGTTAATCCTTTAAAGGAAATTATTTGTAAATTTCGACAAGTAGAACAATGATTGGAACACGTAGACGGTTGAAATCTTTGTATATATTGCTTCCATATAGTCTAAGAAACATATATGCAAAGCATCCAAACTGTACCATTCTCCAATTTTTTGTCCTTCAAGTTTAAGTGAACTACGAGCCCCATTGTTAATCCTTTATAGGAAATTATTTGTAAATTTCGAAAAGTAGAACAATGAATGGAACAGGTAAACGGTTGAAATCAATGTATATATTGCTTCTATAAAGTCTAAGAAACATCTAAGCAAAGCATCCAAACAGTACCATTCGCCAATTTTTTGTTTTTCAAGTTTAAGTGAACAATGTGCCCCAATGGTTAATCCTTTATCGTAAATTATTTGTAACTTTCGACAAGTAGAACAATGAATGGAACAGGTAGACGGTTGAATTCTTTTTATATATTGCTTCTATATAGTCTAAGAAACATATATGCAAAGCTTCCAAACAGTACAATTCGCCAATTTATTGTTCTTCAAGTTTAAGTGAACAACGAGCCCCATTGTTAATGCTTTAAAGGAAATTATTTGTAAATTTCGACAAGTAGAACAATGATTGGAACACGTAGACGGTTGAAATCTTTGTATATATTGCTTCTATATAGTGTAAGAAACATATATGCAAAGCATCCAAACAGTACCATTCGCCAATTTTTTGTTCTTCAAGTTTAAGTGAACAATGAGCCCCATTGTTAATCCTTTATCGGAAATTATTTGTAACTTTCGACAAGTAGAACAATCAATGGAACTGGTAGACGGTTGAAATCTTTGTATATGTTGCTTCTATATAGTCTAAGAAACCTATATGCAAAGCATCTAAACAGTAACATTCGCCAATTTTTTGATCTTCAAGTTTAAGTGAACATTGAGCCCCATTGTTAATCCTTTATCGGAAATTATTTGTAACTTTCGACAAGTAGAACAATGAATGGAACAGGTAGACGGTTGAAATCTTTGTATATATTGCTTCTATATAGTCTAAGAAACATATATGCATAGCATCCAAACAGTACAATTCGCCAATTTTTTGTTCTTCAAGTTTAAGTGAACTACGAGCCCCATTGTTAATCCTTTAAAGGAAATTATTTGTAAATTTCGACAAGTAGAACAATGAATCGAACAGGTAGACGGTTGAAATCCTTGTATATATTGCTTCTATATAGTCTGCGAAACAAATATGCAAAGCATCCAAACAGTACAATTCGCCAATTTTTTGTTCTTCAAGTTTAAGTGAACTACGAGCCCCATTGATAATCATGAAACGGAAATTATTTGTAACTTTCTACAAGTAGAACAATGAATAGAACAGGTAGACGGTTGAAATCTTTATATATGTTGCTTCTATATAGTCTAAGAAACTTATATGCAAAGCATCTAAACAGTAACATTCGCCAATTTTTTTATATTCAAGTTTAAGTGAACAATGAGCCCCAATGGTTAATCCGTTATCGGAAATTATTTGTAACTTGCGACAAGTAGAACAATGAGTGGAACAGTTAGACGGTTGAAATCAATGTATATATTGCTTCTATATAGTCTAAGAAACATATATGCAAAGCATCCAAACAGTACCATTCGCCAATTTTATGTTCTTCAAGTTTAAGTGAACAATGAGCCCCATTGTTAATCCTTTATCGGAAATTATTTGTAACTTTCGACAAGTAGAACAATGAATAGAACAGGTAGACGGTTGAAATCTTTGTATATATTGCTTCCATATAGTCTAAGAAACATATATGCAAAGCATCCAAACAGTAGCATTCGCCAATTTTTTGTTTTTCAAGTTTAAGTGAACAATGAGCCCCATTGTTAATCCTTTATCGGAAATTATTTGTAACTTTCGACAAGTAGAACAATTAATGGAACAGGTAGACGGTTGAAATCTTTGTATATATTGCTTCTATATAGTCTAAGAAACATATATGCAAAGCATCCAAACAGTACAATTCGCCAATTTATTGTTCTTCAATTTTAAGTGAACAACGAGCCCCATTGTTAATCCTTTAAAGAAAATTATTTGTAAATTTCGACAAGTAGAACAATGAATGGAACTGGTAGACGGTTGAAATTTTTGTATATATTGCTTCTATATAGTCTAAGAAACATATATGCAAAGCATCCAAACAGTACCATTCGTCAATTTTTTGTTCTTCAAGTTTAAGTGAACTACGAGCCCCATTGTTAATCCTTTAAAGGAAATTATTTGTAAATTTCGAGAAGTAGAACAATGAATGGAACAGGTAGACTGTTGAAATCATTGTATATATTGCTTCTACATAGTCTAAGAAACATATATGCAAAGCATCCAAACAGTACAATTCGCCAATTTTTTGTTCTTCAAGTTTAAGTGAACTTCGAGCCCCATTGATAATCATGAAATGGAAATTATTTGTAACTTTCTACAAGTAGAACAATGAATAGAACAGGTAGGCGGTTGAAATCTTTGTATATATTGCTTCTATATAGTATAAGAAATATATATGCAAAGCATCCAAACAGTACAATTCGCCAATTTTTTTTTCTTCAAGTTTAAGTGAACTACGAGCCCCATTGATAATCATGAAATGGAAATTATTTGTAACTTTCTACAAGTAGAGCAATGAATAGTACAGGTATACGGGTGAAATCTTTGTATATATTGCTTCTATATAGTATAAGAAACATATATGCAAAGCATCCAAACAGTACAATTCGCCAATTTTTTGTTCTTCAAGTTTAAGTGAACAATGAGCCCCATTGTTAATCCTTTATCGGAAATTATTTGTAACTTTCGACCAGTAGAACAATGAATGGAACAGGTAGACGGTTGAAATCTTTGTATATATTGCTTCTATATAGTCTAAGAAACATATATGCAAAGCATCCAAACAGTACAATTCGCCAATTTTTTTATCTTCAAGTTTAAGTGAACAATGAGCCCCAATGGTTAATCCGTTATCGGAAATTATTTGTAACTTTCGACAAGTAGAACAATGAATGGAACAGGTAGACGGTTGAAATCTTTGTATATATTGCTTCTATATAGTCTAAGAAACATATCTGCAAAGCATCCAAACAGTACCATTCGCCAATTATTTCATCTTCATGTTTAACTGAACTACGAGCCCCATTGTTAATACTTTAACGGAAATTATTTGTAACTTCCGACAAGTAGAACAATGAATGGAACAGGTAGACGGTTGAAATCAATGTATATATTGCTTCTATATAGTCTAAGAAACATATATGCAAAGCATCCAAACCGCACCATTCGCCAATTTTTTGTTCTTCAAGTTTAAGTGAACAATGAGCCCCATTGTTAATCCTTTACCGGAAATTATTTGTAACTTTCGACAAGTAGAACAATGAATGGAACTGGTAGACGGTTGAAATCATTGTATATATTGCTTCTATATAGTCTAAGAAACATATATGCAAAGCATCCAAACAGTACAATTCGCCAATTTATTGTTCTTCAAGTTTGAGTGAACAACGAGCCCCATTGTTAATCCTTTAAAGGAAATTATTTGTAAATTTCGACAAGTAGAACAATGATTGGAACACGTAGACGGTTGAAATCTTTGTATATATTGCTTCCATATAGTCTAAGAAACATATATGCAAAGCATCCAAACTGTACCATTCTCCAATTTTTTGTCCTTCAAGTTTAAGTGAACTACGAGCCCCATTGTTAATCCTTTATAGGAAATTATTTGTAAATTTCGAAAAGTAGAACAATGAATGGAACAGGTAAACGGTTGAAATCAATGTATATATTGCTTCTATAAAGTCTAAGAAACATCTAAGCAAAGCATCCAAACAGTACCATTCGCCAATTTTTTGTTTTTCAAGTTTAAGTGAACAATGTGCCCCAATGGTTAATCCTTTATCGTAAATTATTTGTAGCTTTCGACAAGTAGAACAATGAATGGAACAGGTAGACGGTTGAATTCTTTTTATATATTGCTTCTATATAGTCTAAGAAACATATATGCAAAGCTTCCAAACAGTACAATTCGCCAATTTATTGTTCTTCAAGTTTAAGTGAACAACGAGCCCCATTGTTAATGCTTTAAAGGAAATTATTTGTAAATTTCGACAAGTAGAACAATGATTGGAACACGTAGACGGTTGAAATCTTTGTATATATTGCTTCTATATAGTGTAAGAAACATATATGCAAAGCATCCAAACAGTACCATTCGCCAATTTTTTGTTCTTCAAGTTTAAGTGAACAATGAGCCCCATTGTTAATCCTTTATCGGAAATTATTTGTAACTTTCGACAAGTAGAACAATCAATGGAACTGGTAGACGGTTGAAATCTTTGTATATGTTGCTTCTATATAGTCTAAGAAACCTATATGCAAAGCATCTAAACAGTAACATTCGCCAATTTTTTGATCTTCAAGTTTAAGTGAACATTGAGCCCCATTGTTAATCCTTTATCGGAAATTATTTGTAACTTTCGACAAGTAGAACAATGAATGGAACAGGTAGACGGTTGAAATCTTTGTATATATTGCTTCTATATAGTCTAAGAAACATATATGCATAGCATCCAAACAGTACAATTCGCCAATTTTTTGTTCTTCAAGTTTAAGTGAACTACGAGCCCCATTGTTAATCCTTTAAAGGAAATTATTTGTAAATTTCGACAAGTAGAACAATGAATCGAACAGGTAGACGGTTGAAATCCTTGTATATATTGCTTCTATATAGTCTGCGAAACAAATATGCAAAGCATCCAAACAGTACAATTCGCCAATTTTTTGTTCTTCAAGTTTAAGTGAACTACGAGCCCCATTGATAATCATGAAACGGAAATTATTTGTAACTTTCTACAAGTAGAACAATGAATAGAACAGGTAGACGGTTGAAATCTTTATATATGTTGCTTCTATATAGTCTAAGAAACTTATATGCAAAGCATCTAAACAGTAACATTCGCCAATTTTTTTATATTCAAGTTTAAGTGAACAATGAGCCCCAATGGTTAATCCGTTATCGGAAATTATTTGTAACTTGCGACAAGTAGAACAATGAGTGGAACAGTTAGACGGTTGAAATCAATGTATATATTGCTTCTATATAGTCTAAGAAACATATATGCAAAGCATCCAAACAGTACCATTCGCCAATTTTATGTTCTTCAAGTTTAAGTGAACAATGAGCCCCATTGTTAATCCTTTATCGGAAATTATTTGTAACTTTCGACAAGTAGAACAATGAATAGAACAGGTAGACGGTTGAAATCTTTGTATATATTGCTTCCATATAGTCTAAGAAACATATATGCAAAGCATCCAAACAGTAGCATTCGCCAATTTTTTGTTTTTCAAGTTTAAGTGAACAATGAGCCCCATTGTTAATCCTTTATCGGAAATTATTTGTAACTTTCGACAAGTAGAACAATTAATGGAACAGGTAGACGGTTGAAATCTTTGTATATATTGCTTCTATATAGTCTAAGAAACATATATGCAAAGCATCCAAACAGTACAATTCGCCAATTTATTGTTCTTCAATTTTAAGTGAACAACGAGCCCCATTGTTAATCCTTTAAAGAAAATTATTTGTAAATTTCGACAAGTAGAACAATGAATGGAACTGGTAGACGGTTGAAATTTTTGTATATATTGCTTCTATATAGTCTAAGAAACATATATGCAAAGCATCCAAACAGTACCATTCGTCAATTTTTTGTTCTTCAAGTTTAAGTGAACTACGAGCCCCATTGTTAATCCTTTAAAGGAAATTATTTGTAAATTTCGAGAAGTAGAACAATGAATGGAACAGGTAGACTGTTGAAATCATTGTATATATTGCTTCTACATAGTCTAAGAAACATATATGCAAAGCATCCAAACAGTACAATTCGCCAATTTTTTGTTCTTCAAGTTTAAGTGAACTTCGAGCCCCATTGATAATCATGAAATGGAAATTATTTGTAACTTTCTACAAGTAGAACAATGAATAGAACAGGTAGGCGGTTGAAATCTTTGTATATATTGCTTCTATATAGTATAAGAAATATATATGCAAAGCATCCAAACAGTACAATTCGCCAATTTTTTTTTCTTCAAGTTTAAGTGAACTACGAGCCCCATTGATAATCATGAAATGGAAATTATTTGTAACTTTCTACAAGTAGAGCAATGAATAGTACAGGTATACGGGTGAAATCTTTGTATATATTGCTTCTATATAGTATAAGAAACATATATGCAAAGCATCCAAACAGTACAATTCGCCAATTTTTTGTTCTTCAAGTTTAAGTGAACAATGAGCCCCATTGTTAATCCTTTATCGGAAATTATTTGTAACTTTCGACCAGTAGAACAATGAATGGAACAGGTAGACGGTTGAAATCTTTGTATATATTGCTTCTATATAGTCTAAGAAACATATATGCAAAGCATCCAAACAGTACAATTCGCCAATTTTTTGTACGTCAAGTTTAAGTGAACTACGAGCCCCATTGTTAATCCTTTAACGGAAATTAATTGTAACTTTCTACAAGTAGAACAATGATTGGAACACGTAGACGGTTGAAATCTTTGTATATATTGCTTCCATATAGTCTAAGAAACATATATGCAAAGCTTCCAAACAGTACAATTCGCCAATTTATTGTTCTTCAAGTTTAAGTGAACAACGAGCCCCATTGTTAATGCTTTAAAGGAAATTATTTGTAAATTTCGACAAGTAGAACAATGATTGGAACACGTAGACGGTTGAAATCTTTGTATATATTGCTTCTATATAGTGTAAGAAACATATATGCAAAGCATCCAAACAGTACCATTCGCCAATTTTTTGTTCTTCAAGTTTAAGTGAACAATGAGCCCCATTGTTAATCCTTTATCGGAAATTATTTGTAACTTTCGACAAGTAGAACAATCAATGGAACTGGTAGACGGTTGAAATCTTTGTATATGTTGCTTCTATATAGTCTAAGAAACCTATATGCAAAGCATCTAAACAGTAACATTCGCCAATTTTTTGATCTTCAAGTTTAAGTGAACATTGAGCCCCATTGTTAATCCTTTATCGGAAATTATTTGTAACTTTCGACAAGTAGAACAATGAATGGAACAGGTAGACGGTTGAAATCTTTGTATATATTGCTTCTATATAGTCTAAGAAACATATATGCATAGCATCCAAACAGTACAATTCGCCAATTTTTTGTTCTTCAAGTTTAAGTGAACTACGAGCCCCATTGTTAATCCTTTAAAGGAAATTATTTGTAAATTTCGACAAGTAGAACAATGAATCGAACAGGTAGACGGTTGAAATCCTTGTATATATTGCTTCTATATAGTCTGCGAAACAAATATGCAAAGCATCCAAACAGTACAATTCGCCAATTTTTTGTTCTTCAAGTTTAAGTGAACTACGAGCCCCATTGATAATCATGAAACGGAAATTATTTGTAACTTTCTACAAGTAGAACAATGAATAGAACAGGTAGACGGTTGAAATCTTTATATATGTTGCTTCTATATAGTCTAAGAAACTTATATGCAAAGCATCTAAACAGTAACATTCGCCAATTTTTTTATATTCAAGTTTAAGTGAACAATGAGCCCCAATGGTTAATCCGTTATCGGAAATTATTTGTAACTTGCGACAAGTAGAACAATGAGTGGAACAGTTAGACGGTTGAAATCAATGTATATATTGCTTCTATATAGTCTAAGAAACATATATGCAAAGCATCCAAACAGTACCATTCGCCAATTTTATGTTCTTCAAGTTTAAGTGAACAATGAGCCCCATTGTTAATCCTTTATCGGAAATTATTTGTAACTTTCGACAAGTAGAACAATGAATAGAACAGGTAGACGGTTGAAATCTTTGTATATATTGCTTCCATATAGTCTAAGAAACATATATGCAAAGCATCCAAACAGTAGCATTCGCCAATTTTTTGTTTTTCAAGTTTAAGTGAACAATGAGCCCCATTGTTAATCCTTTATCGGAAATTATTTGTAACTTTCGACAAGTAGAACAATTAATGGAACAGGTAGACGGTTGAAATCTTTGTATATATTGCTTCTATATAGTCTAAGAAACATATATGCAAAGCATCCAAACAGTACAATTCGCCAATTTATTGTTCTTCAATTTTAAGTGAACAACGAGCCCCATTGTTAATCCTTTAAAGAAAATTATTTGTAAATTTCGACAAGTAGAACAATGAATGGAACTGGTAGACGGTTGAAATTTTTGTATATATTGCTTCTATATAGTCTAAGAAACATATATGCAAAGCATCCAAACAGTACCATTCGTCAATTTTTTGTTCTTCAAGTTTAAGTGAACTACGAGCCCCATTGTTAATCCTTTAAAGGAAATTATTTGTAAATTTCGAGAAGTAGAACAATGAATGGAACAGGTAGACTGTTGAAATCATTGTATATATTGCTTCTACATAGTCTAAGAAACATATATGCAAAGCATCCAAACAGTACAATTCGCCAATTTTTTGTTCTTCAAGTTTAAGTGAACTTCGAGCCCCATTGATAATCATGAAATGGAAATTATTTGTAACTTTCTACAAGTAGAACAATGAATAGAACAGGTAGGCGGTTGAAATCTTTGTATATATTGCTTCTATATAGTATAAGAAATATATATGCAAAGCATCCAAACAGTACAATTCGCCAATTTTTTTTTCTTCAAGTTTAAGTGAACTACGAGCCCCATTGATAATCATGAAATGGAAATTATTTGTAACTTTCTACAAGTAGAGCAATGAATAGTACAGGTATACGGGTGAAATCTTTGTATATATTGCTTCTATATAGTATAAGAAACATATATGCAAAGCATCCAAACAGTACAATTCGCCAATTTTTTGTTCTTCAAGTTTAAGTGAACAATGAGCCCCATTGTTAATCCTTTATCGGAAATTATTTGTAACTTTCGACCAGTAGAACAATGAATGGAACAGGTAGACGGTTGAAATCTTTGTATATATTGCTTCTATATAGTCTAAGAAACATATATGCAAAGCATCCAAACAGTACAATTCGCCAATTTTTTTATCTTCAAGTTTAAGTGAACAATGAGCCCCAATGGTTAATCCGTTATCGGAAATTATTTGTAACTTTCGACAAGTAGAACAATGAATGGAACAGGTAGACGGTTGAAATCTTTGTATATATTGCTTCTATATAGTCTAAGAAACATATCTGCAAAGCATCCAAACAGTACCATTCGCCAATTATTTCATCTTCATGTTTAACTGAACTACGAGCCCCATTGTTAATACTTTAACGGAAATTATTTGTAACTTCCGACAAGTAGAACAATGAATGGAACAGGTAGACGGTTGAAATCAATGTATATATTGCTTCTATATAGTCTAAGAAACATATATGCAAAGCATCCAAACCGCACCATTCGCCAATTTTTTGTTCTTCAAGTTTAAGTGAACAATGAGCCCCATTGTTAATCCTTTACCGGAAATTATTTGTAACTTGCGACAAGTAGAACAATGAATGGAACAGGTAGCCGGTTGAAATCAATGTATATATTGCTTCTATATAGTCAAAGAAACATATATGCAAAGCATCCAAACAGTAAAATTCGCCAATTTATTGTTCTTCAAGTTTAAGTGAACAACGAGCCCCATTGTTAATCCTTTAAAGGAAATTATTTGTAATTTTCGACAAGCAGAACAATGAATGGAACAGGTAGACGGTTGAAATCTTTGTATATATTGCTTCTATATAATCTAAGAAACATATATGCAAAGCATCCAAACAGTACCATTCGCCAATTTTTTGTTCTTCAAGTTTAAGTGAACAATGAACCCCAATGGTTAATCCATTATCGGTAATTATTTGTAACTTTCGACAAGTAGAACAATGAATGGAACAGGTAGACGGTTGAAATCCTTGTATATATTGCGTCTATATAATCTAAGAAACATATATGCAAAGCATCCAAACTGTACAATTCGCCAATTTTTTGTTCTTCAAGTTTAAGTGAACTACGAGCCCCATTGTTAATCCTTTAAAGGAAATTAATTGTAAATTTCGGCAAGTAGAACAATGATTGGAACACGTAGACGTTTGAAATCTTTGTATATATTGCTTCCATATAGTCTAAGAAACATGTACTCAAAGCATCCAAACAGTACCATTCGCCAATTTTTTGTTCTTCAAGTTTAAGTGAACAATGAGCCCCAATGGTTAATCCTTTATCGGAAATTATTTGTAATTTTCGACAAGTAGAACAATGAATGGAACAGGTAGACGGTTGAAATCTTTGTATATGTTGCTTCTATATAGTCTAAGAAACCTATATGCAAAGCATCTAAACAGTAACAACCGCCAATTTTTTGTTCTTCAAGTTTAAGTGAACTACGAGCCCCATTGTTAATCCTTAAAGGAAATTATTTTTAAATTTCGACAAGTAGAACAATGAATGGATCATGTAGACGGTTGAAATCATTGTATATATTGCTTCTATATAGACTACGAAATATATATGCAAAGCATCCAAACAGTACAATTCGCCAATTTTTTGTTCTTCAAGTTTAAGTGAACTACGAGCCCCATTGTTAATACTTTAACGGAAATTAATTCTAAATATCTACAAGTAGAACAATGATTGGAACACGTAGACGGTTGAAATCTTTGTACATATTGCTTCCACATAGACTAAGAAACATATATGCAAAGCATCCAAACAGTACCATTCGCCAATTTTTTGTTCTTCAAGTTTAAGTGAACAATGAGCCCCATTGTTAATCCTTTATCGGAAATTATTTGTATCTTTCGACAAGTAGAACAATGAATGGAACAGGTAGACGGTTGAAATCATTTGTATATATTGCTTCTATATAGTCTAAGAAACATATATGCAAAGCATCCAAACAGTACCATTCGCAATTTTTTTGTTCTTCAAGTTTAAGTGAACAACGAGCCCCATTGTTAATCCTTTAAAGGAAATTATTTGTAAATTTCGGCAAGTAGACCAATGATTGGAACACGTAGGCGGTTGAAATCTTTGTATATATTGCTTCCATATAGTGTAAGAAAGATGTACGCAAAGCATCCAAACAGTACCATTCGCCAATTTTTTGTTCTTCAAGTTTAAGTGAACAATGAGCCCCAATGGTTAATCCATTATCGGTAATTATTTGTAACTTTCGACAAGTAGAACAATGAATGGAACAGGTAGACGGTTGAAATCCTTGTATATATTGCGTCTATATAATCTAAGAAACATATATGCAAAGCATCCAAACTGTACAATTCGCCAATTTTTTGTTCTTCAAGTTTAAGTGAACTACGAGCCCCATTGTTAATCCTTTAAAGGAAATTAATTGTAACTTTCTACAAGTAGAACAATGATTGGAACACGCAGACGGTTGAAATCTTTGTATATATTGCTTCCATATAGTGTAAGAAACATATATGCAAAGCATCCAAACAGTACAATTCGCCAATTTTTTGTTCTTCAAGTTTAGGTGAACAATGAGCCCGATTGTTAATCCTTTAAAGGAGATTATTTGTAAATTTCGACAAGTAGAACAATGATTGGAACAGGTACACGGTTGAAATCTTTGTATATATTGCTTCCATATAGTCTAAGAAACATGTACGCAAAGCATCCAAACAGTACCATTCGCCAATTTTTTGTTCTTCAAGTTTAAGTGAACAATGAGCCCCAATGGTTAATCCTTTATCGGAAATTATTTGTAATTTTCGACAAGTAGAACAATGAATGGAACAGGTAGACGGTTGAAATCTTTGTATATGTTGCTTCTATATAATCTAAGAAACATATATGCAAAGCATCCAAACAGTACCATTCGCCAATTTTTTGTTCTTCAAGTTTAAGTGAACAATGAACCCCAATGGTTAATCCATTATCGGTAATTATTTGTAACTTTCGACAAGTAGAACAATGAATGGAACAGGTAGACGGTTGAAATCCTTGTATATATTGCGTCTATATAATCTAAGAAACATATATGCAAAGCATCCAAACTGTACAATTCGCCAATTTTTTGTTCTTCAAGTTTAAGTGAACTACGAGCCCCATTGTTAATCCTTTAAAGGAAATTAATTGTAAATTTCGGCAAGTAGAACAATGATTGGAACACGTAGACGTTTGAAATCTTTGTATATATTGCTTCCATATAGTCTAAGAAACATGTACTCAAAGCATCCAAACAGTACCATTCGCCAATTTTTTGTTCTTCAAGTTTAAGTGAACAATGAGCCCCAATGGTTAATCCTTTATCGGAAATTATTTGTAATTTTCGACAAGTAGAACAATGAATGGAACAGGTAGACGGTTGAAATCTTTGTATATGTTGCTTCTATATAGTCTAAGAAACCTATATGCAAAGCATCTAAACAGTAACAACCGCCAATTTTTTGTTCTTCAAGTTTAAGTGAACTACGAGCCCCATTGTTAATCCTTTAACGGAAATTAATTCTAAATATCTACAAGTAGAACAATGATTGGAACACGTAGACGGTTGAAATCTTTGTATATATTGCTTCCACATAGACTAAGAAACATATATGCAAAGCATCCAAACAGTACCATTCGCCAATTTTTTGTTCTTCAAGTTTAAGTGAACAATGAACCCCAATGGTTAATCCATTATCGGTAATTATTTGTAACTTTCGACAAGTAGAACAATGAATGGAACAGGTAGACGGTTGAAATCCTTGTATATATTGCGTCTATATAATCTAAGAAACATATATGCAAAGCATCCAAACTGTACAATTCGCCAATTTTTTGTTCTTCAAGTTTAAGTGAACTACGAGCCCCATTGTTAATCCTTTAAAGGAAATTAATTGTAAATTTCGGCAAGTAGAACAATGATTGGAACACGTAGACGGTTGAAATCTTTGTATATATTGCTTCCATATAGTCTAAGAAACATGTACTCAAAGCATCCAAACAGTACCATTCGCCAATTTTTTGTTCTTCAAGTTTAAGTGAACAATGAGCCCCAATGGTTAATCCTTTATCGGAAATTATTTGTAATTTTCGACAAGTAGAACAATGAATGGAACAGGTAGAAGGTTGAAATCTTTGTATATATTGCTTCTATATAATCTAAGAAACATATATGCAAAGCATCCAAACAGTACCATTCGCCAATTTTTTGTTCTTCAAGTTTAAGTGAACAACAAGCCCCATTGATAATCATGAAACGGAAATTATTTGTAACTTTCTACAAGTAGAACAATGAATAGAACAGGTAGACGGTTGAAATCTTTGTATATGTTGCTTCTATATAGTCTAAGAAAACTATATGCAAAGCATCTAAACAGTAACAACCGCCAATTTTTTGTTCTTCAAGTTTAAGTGAACTACGAGCCCCATTGTTAATCCTTAAAGGAAATTATTTTTAAATTTCGACAAGTAGAACAATGAATGGATCATGTAGACGGTTGAAATCATTGTATATATTGCTTCTATATAGACTACGAAATATATATGCAAAGCATCCAAACAGTACAATTCGCCAATTTTTTGTTCTTCAAGTTTAAGTGAACTACGAGCCCCATTGTTAATCCTTTAACGGAAATTAATTCTAAATATCTTTAAGTAGAACAATGATTGGAACACGTAGACGGTTGAAATCTTTGTATATATTGCTTCCACATAGACTAAGAAACATATATGCAAAGCATCCAAACAGTACCATTCGCCAATTTTTTGTTCTTCAAGTTTAAGTGAACAATGAGCCCCATTGTTAATCCTTTATCGGAAATTATTTGTATCTTTCGACAAGTAGAACAATGAATGGAACAGGTAGACGGTTGAAATCATTTGTATATATTGCTTCTATATAGTCTAAGAAACATATCTGCATATCATCCAGACAGTACAATTCGCCAATTATTTGATCTTCAAGTTTAAGTGAACTACGAGCCTCATTGTTAATACTTTAACGGAAATTATTTGTAACTTGCGACAAGTAGAACAATGAATGGAACAGGTAGCCGGTTGAAATCGATGTATATATTGCTTCTATATAGTCTAAGAAACATATATGCAAAGCATCCAAACAGTACCATTCGCAATTTTTTTGTTCTTCAAGTTTAAGTGAACAACGAGCCCCATTGTTAATCCTTTAAAGGAAATTATTTGTAAATTTCGACAAGTAGAACAATGAATGGAACAGGTAGACTGTTGAAATCATTGTATATATTGCTTCTATATAGTCTAAGAAACATATATGCAAAGCGTCCAAACAGTACAATTCGCCAATTATTTGATCTTCAAGTTTAAGTAAAATACGATCCCCATTGTTAATCCTTTAAAGGAAATTATTTGTAAATTTCGACAAGTAGAACAGTGAATGGAACAGGTAGACTGTTGAAATCATTGTATATATTGCTTCTATATAGTCTAAGAAACATATATGCAAAGCGTCCAAACAGTACAATTCGCCAATTATTTGATCTTCAAGTTTAAGTGAACTACGAGCCCCATTGTTAATACTTTAACGGAAATTATTTGTAACTTGCGACAAGTAGAACAATGAATGGAACAGGTAGCCGGTTGAAATCAATGTATATATTGCTTCTATATAGTCTAAGAAACATATATGTAAAGCATCCAAACAGTACCATTCGCCAATTTTTTGTTCTTCAAGTTTAAGTGAACAATGAGCCCCAATGGTTAATCCATTATCGGTAATTATTTGTAACTTTCGACAAGTAGAACAATGAATGGAACAGGTAGACGGTTGAAATCCTTGTATATATTGCGTCTATATAATCTAAGAAACATATATGCAAAGCATCCAAACAGTACCATTCGCCAATTTTTTGTTCTTCAAGTTTAAGTGAAGTACGAGCCCCATTGTTAATCCTCAAAGGAAATTATTTGTAAATTTCGACAAGTAGAACAATGAATGGAACAGGTGGACTGTTGAAATCATTGTATATATTGCTTCTATATAGTCTAAGAAACATATATGCAAAGCGTCCAAACAGTACAATTCGCCAATTATTTGATCTTCAAGTTTAAGTGAACTACGAGCCCCATTGTTAATACTTTAACGGAAATTATTTGTAACTTGCGACAAGTAGAACAATGAATGGAACAGGTAGCAGGTTGAAATCAATGTATATATTGCTTCTATATAGTCTAAGAAACATATATGCAAAGCATCCAAACAGTACCATTCGCAATTTTTTGTTCTTCAAGTTTAAGTGAACAACGAGCCCCATTGTTAATCCTTTAAAGGAAATTATTTGTAAATTTCGACAAGTAGACCAATGATTGGAACACGTAGACGGTTGAAATCTTTGTATATATTGCTTCCATATAGTTTAAGAAAGATGTACGCAAAGCATCCAAACAGTACCATTCGCCAATTTTTTGTTCTTCAAGTTTAAGTGAACAATGAGCCCCAATGGTTAATCCTTTATCGGAAATTATTTGTAATTTTCGACAAGTAGAACAATGAATGAAACAGGTAGACGGTCGAAATCTTTGTATATATTGCTTCTATATAATCTAAGAAACATATATGCAAAGCATCCAAACAGTTACCATTCGCCAATTTTTTGTTCTTCAAGTTTAAGTGAACAACGAGCCCCATTGATAATCATGAAACGGAAATTATTTGTAACTTTCTACAAGTAGAACAATGAATGGAACAGGTAGACTGTTGAAATCATTGTATATATTGCTTCTATATAGTCTAAGAAACATATATGCAAAGCGTCCAAACAGTACAATTCGCCAATTATTTGATCTTCAAGTTTAAGTAAAATACGATCCCCATTGTTAATCCTTTAAAGGAAATTATTTGTAAATTTCGACAAGTAGAACAGTGAATGGAACAGGTAGACTGTTGAAATCATTGTATATATTGCTTCTATATAGTCTAAGAAACATATATGCAAAGCGTCCAAACAGTACAATTCGCCAATTATTTGATCTTCAAGTTTAAGTGAACTACGAGCCCCATTGTTAATACTTTAACGGAAATTATTTGTAACTTGCGACAAGTAGAACAATGAATGGAACAGGTAGCCGGTTGAAATCAATGTATATATTGCTTCTATATAGTCTAAGAAACATATATGTAAAGCATCCAAACAGTACCATTCGCCAATTTTTTGTTCTTCAAGTTTAAGTGAACAATGAGCCCCAATGGTTAATCCATTATCGGTAATTATTTGTAACTTTCGACAAGTAGAACAATGAATGGAACAGGTAGACGGTTGAAATCCTTGTATATATTGCGTCTATATAATCTAAGAAACATATATGCAAAGCATCCAAACAGTACCATTCGCCAATTTTTTGTTCTTCAAGTTTAAGTGAAGTACGAGCCCCATTGTTAATCCTCAAAGGAAATTATTTGTAAATTTCGACAAGTAGAACAATGAATGGAACAGGTGGACTGTTGAAATCATTGTATATATTGCTTCTATATAGTCTAAGAAACATATATGCAAAGCGTCCAAACAGTACAATTCGCCAATTATTTGATCTTCAAGTTTAAGTGAACTACGAGCCCCATTGTTAATACTTTAACGGAAATTATTTGTAACTTGCGACAAGTAGAACAATGAATGGAACAGGTAGCAGGTTGAAATCAATGTATATATTGCTTCTATATAGTCTAAGAAACATATATGCAAAGCATCCAAACAGTACCATTCGCAATTTTTTGTTCTTCAAGTTTAAGTGAACAACGAGCCCCATTGTTAATCCTTTAAAGGAAATTATTTGTAAATTTCGACAAGTAGAACAATGAATGGAACAGGTAGACTGTTGAAATCATTGTATATATTGCTTCTATATAGTCTAAGAAACATATATGCAAAGCGTCCAAACAGTACAATTCGCCAATTATTTGATCTTCAAGTTTAAGTAAAATACGATCCCCATTGTTAATCCTTTAAAGGAAATTATTTGTAAATTTCGACAAGTAGAACAGTGAATGGAACAGGTAGACTGTTGAAATCATTGTATATATTGCTTCTATATAGTCTAAGAAACATATATGCAAAGCGTCCAAACAGTACAATTCGCCAATTATTTGATCTTCAAGTTTAAGTGAACTACGAGCCCCATTGTTAATACTTTAACGGAAATTATTTGTAACTTGCGACAAGTAGAACAATGAATGGAACAGGTAGCCGGTTGAAATCAATGTATATATTGCTTCTATATAGTCTAAGAAACATATATGTAAAGCATCCAAACAGTACCATTCGCCAATTTTTTGTTCTTCAAGTTTAAGTGAACAATGAGCCCCAATGGTTAATCCATTATCGGTAATTATTTGTAACTTTCGACAAGTAGAACAATGAATGGAACAGGTAGACGGTTGAAATCCTTGTATATATTGCGTCTATATAATCTAAGAAACATATATGCAAAGCATCCAAACAGTACCATTCGCCAATTTTTTGTTCTTCAAGTTTAAGTGAAGTACGAGCCCCATTGTTAATCCTCAAAGGAAATTATTTGTAAATTTCGACAAGTAGAACAATGAATGGAACAGGTGGACTGTTGAAATCATTGTATATATTGCTTCTATATAGTCTAAGAAACATATATGCAAAGCGTCCAAACAGTACAATTCGCCAATTATTTGATCTTCAAGTTTAAGTGAACTACGAGCCCCATTGTTAATACTTTAACGGAAATTATTTGTAACTTGCGACAAGTAGAACAATGAATGGAACAGGTAGCAGGTTGAAATCAATGTATATATTGCTTCTATATAGTCTAAGAAACATATATGCAAAGCATCCAAACAGTACCATTCGCAATTTTTTGTTCTTCAAGTTTAAGTGAACAACGAGCCCCATTGTTAATCCTTTAAAGGAAATTATTTGTAAATTTCGACAAGTAGACCAATGATTGGAACACGTAGACGGTTGAAATCTTTGTATATATTGCTTCCATATAGTTTAAGAAAGATGTACGCAAAGCATCCAAACAGTACCATTCGCCAATTTTTTGTTCTTCAAGTTTAAGTGAACAATGAGCCCCAATGGTTAATCCTTTATCGGAAATTATTTGTAATTTTCGACAAGTAGAACAATGAATGAAACAGGTAGACGGTCGAAATCTTTGTATATATTGCTTCTATATAATCTAAGAAACATATATGCAAAGCATCCAAACAGTTACCATTCGCCAATTTTTTGTTCTTCAAGTTTAAGTGAACAACGAGCCCCATTGATAATCATGAAACGGAAATTATTTGTAACTTTCTACAAGTAGAACAATGAATGGAACAGGTAGACTGTTGAAATCATTGTATATATTGCTTCTATATAGTCTAAGAAACATATATGCAAAGCGTCCAAACAGTACAATTCGCCAATTATTTGATCTTCAAGTTTAAGTAAAATACGATCCCCATTGTTAATCCTTTAAAGGAAATTATTTGTAAATTTCGACAAGTAGAACAGTGAATGGAACAGGTAGACTGTTGAAATCATTGTATATATTGCTTCTATATAGTCTAAGAAACATATATGCAAAGCGTCCAAACAGTACAATTCGCCAATTATTTGATCTTCAAGTTTAAGTGAACTACGAGCCCCATTGTTAATACTTTAACGGAAATTATTTGTAACTTGCGACAAGTAGAACAATGAATGGAACAGGTAGCCGGTTGAAATCAATGTATATATTGCTTCTATATAGTCTAAGAAACATATATGTAAAGCATCCAAACAGTACCATTCGCCAATTTTTTGTTCTTCAAGTTTAAGTGAACAATGAGCCCCAATGGTTAATCCATTATCGGTAATTATTTGTAACTTTCGACAAGTAGAACAATGAATGGAACAGGTAGACGGTTGAAATCCTTGTATATATTGCGTCTATATAATCTAAGAAACATATATGCAAAGCATCCAAACAGTACCATTCGCCAATTTTTTGTTCTTCAAGTTTAAGTGAAGTACGAGCCCCATTGTTAATCCTCAAAGGAAATTATTTGTAAATTTCGACAAGTAGAACAATGAATGGAACAGGTGGACTGTTGAAATCATTGTATATATTGCTTCTATATAGTCTAAGAAACATATATGCAAAGCGTCCAAACAGTACAATTCGCCAATTATTTGATCTTCAAGTTTAAGTGAACTACGAGCCCCATTGTTAATACTTTAACGGAAATTATTTGTAACTTGCGACAAGTAGAACAATGAATGGAACAGGTAGCAGGTTGAAATCAATGTATATATTGCTTCTATATAGTCTAAGAAACATATATGCAAAGCATCCAAACAGTACCATTCGCAATTTTTTGTTCTTCAAGTTTAAGTGAACAACGAGCCCCATTGTTAATCCTTTAAAGGAAATTATTTGTAAATTTCGACAAGTAGAACAATGATTGGAACACGTAGACGGTTGAAATCTTTGTATATATTGCTTCCATATAGTCTAAGAAACATGTACGCAAAGCATCCAAACAGTACCATTCGCCAATTTTTTGTTCTTCAAGTTTAAGTGAACTACGAGCCCCATTGTTAATCCTTCAAAGGAAATTATTTGTAAATTTCGACAAGTAGAACAATGAATGGAACAGGTAGACTGTTGAAATCATTGTATATATTGCTTCTATATAGTCTAAGAAACATATATGCAAAGCATCCAAACAGTACAATTCGCCAATTTTTTGTTCTTCAAGTTTAAGTGAACAACGAGCCCCATTGTTAATCCTTTAAAGGAAATTATTTGTAAATTTCGACAAGTAGAACAATGATTGGAACACGTAGACGGTTGAAATCTTTGTATATATTGCTTCCATATAGTCTAAGGAACATGTACGCAAAGCATCCAAACAGTACCATTCGCCAATTTTTTGTTCTTCAAGTTTAAGTGAACTACGAGCCCCATTGTTAATCCTTCAAAGGAAATTATTTGTAAATTTCGACAAGTAGAACAATGAATGGAACAGGTAGACTGTTGAAATCATTGTATATATTGCTTCTATATAGTCTAAGAAACATATATGCAAAGCATCCAAACAGTACAATTCGCCAATTTTTTGTTCTTCAAGTTTAAGTAAACTACGATCCCCATTGTTAATCCCTTAACGGAAATTATTTGTAACTTTCGACAAGTAGAACAATGAATGGAACAGGTAGACGGTTGAAATCTTTGTATATATTGCTTCTATATAATCTAAGAAACATATATGCAAAGCATCCAAACAGTACAATTCGCCAATTTTTTGTTCTTCAAGTTTAAGTGAACTACGAGCCCCATTGTTAATACTTTAACGGAAATTATTTGTAACTTGCGACAAGTAGAACAATGAATGGAACAGGTAGCAGGTTGAAATCAATGTATATATTGCTTCTATATAGTCTAAGAAACATATATGCAAAGCATCCAAACAGTACCATTCGCAATTTTTTGTTCTTCAAGTTTAAGTGAACAACGAGCCCCATTGTTAATCCTTTAAAGGAAATTATTTGTAAATTTCGACAAGTAGACCAATGATTGGAACACGTAGACGGTTGAAATCTTTGTATATATTGCTTCCATATAGTCTAAGAAACATATATGCAAAGCATCCAAACAGTAGCATTCGCCAATTTTTTGTTTTTCAAGTTTAAGTGAACAATGAGCCCCATTGTTAATCCTTTATCGGAAATTATTTGTAACTTTCGACAAGTAGAACAATTAATGGAACAGGTAGACGGTTGAAATCTTTGTATATATTGCTTCTATATAGTCTAAGAAACATATATGCAAAGCATCCAAACAGTACAATTCGCCAATTTATTGTTCTTCAATTTTAAGTGAACAACGAGCCCCATTGTTAATCCTTTAAAGAAAATTATTTGTAAATTTCGACAAGTAGAACAATGAATGGAACTGGTAGACGGTTGAAATTTTTGTATATATTGCTTCTATATAGTCTAAGAAACATATATGCAAAGCATCCAAACAGTACCATTCGTCAATTTTTTGTTCTTCAAGTTTAAGTGAACTACGAGCCCCATTGTTAATCCTTTAAAGGAAATTATTTGTAAATTTCGAGAAGTAGAACAATGAATGGAACAGGTAGACTGTTGAAATCATTGTATATATTGCTTCTACATAGTCTAAGAAACATATATGCAAAGCATCCAAACAGTACAATTCGCCAATTTTTTGTTCTTCAAGTTTAAGTGAACTTCGAGCCCCATTGATAATCATGAAATGGAAATTATTTGTAACTTTCTACAAGTAGAACAATGAATAGAACAGGTAGGCGGTTGAAATCTTTGTATATATTGCTTCTATATAGTATAAGAAATATATATGCAAAGCATCCAAACAGTACAATTCGCCAATTTTTTTTTCTTCAAGTTTAAGTGAACTACGAGCCCCATTGATAATCATGAAATGGAAATTATTTGTAACTTTCTACAAGTAGAGCAATGAATAGTACAGGTATACGGGTGAAATCTTTGTATATATTGCTTCTATATAGTATAAGAAACATATATGCAAAGCATCCAAACAGTACAATTCGCCAATTTTTTGTTCTTCAAGTTTAAGTGAACAATGAGCCCCATTGTTAATCCTTTATCGGAAATTATTTGTAACTTTCGACCAGTAGAACAATGAATGGAACAGGTAGACGGTTGAAATCTTTGTATATATTGCTTCTATATAGTCTAAGAAACATATATGCAAAGCATCCAAACAGTACAATTCGCCAATTTTTTTATCTTCAAGTTTAAGTGAACAATGAGCCCCAATGGTTAATCCGTTATCGGAAATTATTTGTAACTTTCGACAAGTAGAACAATGAATGGAACAGGTAGACGGTTGAAATCTTTGTATATATTGCTTCTATATAGTCTAAGAAACATATCTGCAAAGCATCCAAACAGTACCATTCGCCAATTATTTCATCTTCATGTTTAACTGAACTACGAGCCCCATTGTTAATACTTTAACGGAAATTATTTGTAACTTCCGACAAGTAGAACAATGAATGGAACAGGTAGACGGTTGAAATCAATGTATATATTGCTTCTATATAGTCTAAGAAACATATATGCAAAGCATCCAAACCGCACCATTCGCCAATTTTTTGTTCTTCAAGTTTAAGTGAACAATGAGCCCCATTGTTAATCCTTTACCGGAAATTATTTGTAACTTGCGACAAGTAGAACAATGAATGGAACAGGTAGCCGGTTGAAATCAATGTATATATTGCTTCTATATAGTCAAAGAAACATATATGCAAAGCATCCAAACAGTAAAATTCGCCAATTTATTGTTCTTCAAGTTTAAGTGAACAACGAGCCCCATTGTTAATCCTTTAAAGGAAATTATTTGTAATTTTCGACAAGCAGAACAATGAATGGAACAGGTAGACGGTTGAAATCTTTGTATATATTGCTTCTATATAATCTAAGAAACATATATGCAAAGCATCCAAACAGTACCATTCGCCAATTTTTTGTTCTTCAAGTTTAAGTGAACAATGAACCCCAATGGTTAATCCATTATCGGTAATTATTTGTAACTTTCGACAAGTAGAACAATGAATGGAACAGGTAGACGGTTGAAATCCTTGTATATATTGCGTCTATATAATCTAAGAAACATATATGCAAAGCATCCAAACTGTACAATTCGCCAATTTTTTGTTCTTCAAGTTTAAGTGAACTACGAGCCCCATTGTTAATCCTTTAACGGAAATTATTTTTAAATTTCGACAAGTAGAACAATGAATGGATCACGTAGACGTTTGAAATCTTTGTATATATTGCTTCCATATAGTCTAAGAAACATGTACTCAAAGCATCCAAACAGTACCATTCGCCAATTTTTTGTTCTTCAAGTTTAAGTGAACAATGAGCCCCAATGGTTAATCCTTTATCGGAAATTATTTGTAATTTTCGACAAGTAGAACAATGAATGGAACAGGTAGACGGTTGAAATCTTTGTATATGTTGCTTCTATATAGTCTAAGAAACCTATATGCAAAGCATCTAAACAGTAACAACCGCCAATTTTTTGTTCTTCAAGTTTAAGTGAACTACGAGCCCCATTGTTAATCCTTAAAGGAAATTATTTTTAAATTTCGACAAGTAGAACAATGAATGGATCATGTAGACGGTTGAAATCATTGTATATATTGCTTCTATATAGACTACGAAATATATATGCAAAGCATCCAAACAGTACAATTCGCCAATTTTTTGTTCTTCAAGTTTAAGTGAACTACGAGCCCCATTGTTAATACTTTAACGGAAATTAATTCTAAATATCTACAAGTAGAACAATGATTGGAACACGTAGACGGTTGAAATCTTTGTACATATTGCTTCCACATAGACTAAGAAACATATATGCAAAGCATCCAAACAGTACCATTCGCCAATTTTTTGTTCTTCAAGTTTAAGTGAACAATGAGCCCCATTGTTAATCCTTTATCGGAAATTATTTGTATCTTTCGACAAGTAGAACAATGAATGGAACAGGTAGACGGTTGAAATCATTTGTATATATTGCTTCTATATAGTCTAAGAAACATATATGCAAAGCATCCAAACAGTACCATTCGCAATTTTTTTGTTCTTCAAGTTTAAGTGAACAACGAGCCCCATTGTTAATCCTTTAAAGGAAATTATTTGTAAATTTCGGCAAGTAGACCAATGATTGGAACACGTAGGCGGTTGAAATCTTTGTATATATTGCTTCCATATAGTGTAAGAAAGATGTACGCAAAGCATCCAAACAGTACCATTCGCCAATTTTTTGTTCTTCAAGTTTAAGTGAACAATGAGCCCCAATGGTTAATCCATTATCGGTAATTATTTGTAACTTTCGACAAGTAGAACAATGAATGGAACAGGTAGACGGTTGAAATCCTTGTATATATTGCGTCTATATAATCTAAGAAACATATATGCAAAGCATCCAAACTGTACAATTCGCCAATTTTTTGTTCTTCAAGTTTAAGTGAACTACGAGCCCCATTGTTAATCCTTTAAAGGAAATTAATTGTAACTTTCTACAAGTAGAACAATGATTGGAACACGCAGACGGTTGAAATCTTTGTATATATTGCTTCCATATAGTGTAAGAAACATATATGCAAAGCATCCAAACAGTACAATTCGCCAATTTTTTGTTCTTCAAGTTTAGGTGAACAATGAGCCCGATTGTTAATCCTTTAAAGGAGATTATTTGTAAATTTCGACAAGTAGAACAATGATTGGAACAGGTACACGGTTGAAATCTTTGTATATATTGCTTCCATATAGTCTAAGAAACATGTACGCAAAGCATCCAAACAGTACCATTCGCCAATTTTTTGTTCTTCAAGTTTAAGTGAACAATGAGCCCCAATGGTTAATCCTTTATCGGAAATTATTTGTAATTTTCGACAAGTAGAACAATGAATGGAACAGGTAGACGGTTGAAATCTTTGTATATGTTGCTTCTATATAATCTAAGAAACATATATGCAAAGCATCCAAACAGTACCATTCGCCAATTTTTTGTTCTTCAAGTTTAAGTGAACAATGAACCCCAATGGTTAATCCATTATCGGTAATTATTTGTAACTTTCGACAAGTAGAACAATGAATGGAACAGGTAGACGGTTGAAATCCTTGTATATATTGCGTCTATATAATCTAAGAAACATATATGCAAAGCATCCAAACTGTACAATTCGCCAATTTTTTGTTCTTCAAGTTTAAGTGAACTACGAGCCCCATTGTTAATCCTTTAAAGGAAATTAATTGTAAATTTCGGCAAGTAGAACAATGATTGGAACACGTAGACGTTTGAAATCTTTGTATATATTGCTTCCATATAGTCTAAGAAACATGTACTCAAAGCATCCAAACAGTACCATTCGCCAATTTTTTGTTCTTCAAGTTTAAGTGAACAATGAGCCCCAATGGTTAATCCTTTATCGGAAATTATTTGTAATTTTCGACAAGTAGAACAATGAATGGAACAGGTAGACGGTTGAAATCTTTGTATATGTTGCTTCTATATAGTCTAAGAAACCTATATGCAAAGCATCTAAACAGTAACAACCGCCAATTTTTTGTTCTTCAAGTTTAAGTGAACTACGAGCCCCATTGTTAATCCTTTAACGGAAATTAATTCTAAATATCTACAAGTAGAACAATGATTGGAACACGTAGACGGTTGAAATCTTTGTATATATTGCTTCCACATAGACTAAGAAACATATATGCAAAGCATCCAAACAGTACCATTCGCCAATTTTTTGTTCTTCAAGTTTAAGTGAACAATGAACCCCAATGGTTAATCCATTATCGGTAATTATTTGTAACTTTCGACAAGTAGAACAATGAATGGAACAGGTAGACGGTTGAAATCCTTGTATATATTGCGTCTATATAATCTAAGAAACATATATGCAAAGCATCCAAACTGTACAATTCGCCAATTTTTTGTTCTTCAAGTTTAAGTGAACTACGAGCCCCATTGTTAATCCTTTAAAGGAAATTAATTGTAAATTTCGGCAAGTAGAACAATGATTGGAACACGTAGACGGTTGAAATCTTTGTATATATTGCTTCCATATAGTCTAAGAAACATGTACTCAAAGCATCCAAACAGTACCATTCGCCAATTTTTTGTTCTTCAAGTTTAAGTGAACAATGAGCCCCAATGGTTAATCCTTTATCGGAAATTATTTGTAATTTTCGACAAGTAGAACAATGAATGGAACAGGTAGAAGGTTGAAATCTTTGTATATATTGCTTCTATATAATCTAAGAAACATATATGCAAAGCATCCAAACAGTACCATTCGCCAATTTTTTGTTCTTCAAGTTTAAGTGAACAACAAGCCCCATTGATAATCATGAAACGGAAATTATTTGTAACTTTCTACAAGTAGAACAATGAATAGAACAGGTAGACGGTTGAAATCTTTGTATATGTTGCTTCTATATAGTCTAAGAAAACTATATGCAAAGCATCTAAACAGTAACAACCGCCAATTTTTTGTTCTTCAAGTTTAAGTGAACTACGAGCCCCATTGTTAATCCTTAAAGGAAATTATTTTTAAATTTCGACAAGTAGAACAATGAATGGATCATGTAGACGGTTGAAATCATTGTATATATTGCTTCTATATAGACTACGAAATATATATGCAAAGCATCCAAACAGTACAATTCGCCAATTTTTTGTTCTTCAAGTTTAAGTGAACTACGAGCCCCATTGTTAATCCTTTAACGGAAATTAATTCTAAATATCTTTAAGTAGAACAATGATTGGAACACGTAGACGGTTGAAATCTTTGTATATATTGCTTCCACATAGACTAAGAAACATATATGCAAAGCATCCAAACAGTACCATTCGCCAATTTTTTGTTCTTCAAGTTTAAGTGAACAATGAGCCCCATTGTTAATCCTTTATCGGAAATTATTTGTATCTTTCGACAAGTAGAACAATGAATGGAACAGGTAGACGGTTGAAATCATTTGTATATATTGCTTCTATATAGTCTAAGAAACATATCTGCATATCATCCAGACAGTACAATTCGCCAATTATTTGATCTTCAAGTTTAAGTGAACTACGAGCCTCATTGTTAATACTTTAACGGAAATTATTTGTAACTTGCGACAAGTAGAACAATGAATGGAACAGGTAGCCGGTTGAAATCGATGTATATATTGCTTCTATATAGTCTAAGAAACATATATGCAAAGCATCCAAACAGTACCATTCGCAATTTTTTTGTTCTTCAAGTTTAAGTGAACAACGAGCCCCATTGTTAATCCTTTAAAGGAAATTATTTGTAAATTTCGACAAGTAGAACAATGAATGGAACAGGTAGACTGTTGAAATCATTGTATATATTGCTTCTATATAGTCTAAGAAACATATATGCAAAGCGTCCAAACAGTACAATTCGCCAATTATTTGATCTTCAAGTTTAAGTAAAATACGATCCCCATTGTTAATCCTTTAAAGGAAATTATTTGTAAATTTCGACAAGTAGAACAGTGAATGGAACAGGTAGACTGTTGAAATCATTGTATATATTGCTTCTATATAGTCTAAGAAACATATATGCAAAGCGTCCAAACAGTACAATTCGCCAATTATTTGATCTTCAAGTTTAAGTGAACTACGAGCCCCATTGTTAATACTTTAACGGAAATTATTTGTAACTTGCGACAAGTAGAACAATGAATGGAACAGGTAGCCGGTTGAAATCAATGTATATATTGCTTCTATATAGTCTAAGAAACATATATGTAAAGCATCCAAACAGTACCATTCGCCAATTTTTTGTTCTTCAAGTTTAAGTGAACAATGAGCCCCAATGGTTAATCCATTATCGGTAATTATTTGTAACTTTCGACAAGTAGAACAATGAATGGAACAGGTAGACGGTTGAAATCCTTGTATATATTGCGTCTATATAATCTAAGAAACATATATGCAAAGCATCCAAACAGTACCATTCGCCAATTTTTTGTTCTTCAAGTTTAAGTGAAGTACGAGCCCCATTGTTAATCCTCAAAGGAAATTATTTGTAAATTTCGACAAGTAGAACAATGAATGGAACAGGTGGACTGTTGAAATCATTGTATATATTGCTTCTATATAGTCTAAGAAACATATATGCAAAGCGTCCAAACAGTACAATTCGCCAATTATTTGATCTTCAAGTTTAAGTGAACTACGAGCCCCATTGTTAATACTTTAACGGAAATTATTTGTAACTTGCGACAAGTAGAACAATGAATGGAACAGGTAGCAGGTTGAAATCAATGTATATATTGCTTCTATATAGTCTAAGAAACATATATGCAAAGCATCCAAACAGTACCATTCGCAATTTTTTGTTCTTCAAGTTTAAGTGAACAACGAGCCCCATTGTTAATCCTTTAAAGGAAATTATTTGTAAATTTCGACAAGTAGACCAATGATTGGAACACGTAGACGGTTGAAATCTTTGTATATATTGCTTCCATATAGTTTAAGAAAGATGTACGCAAAGCATCCAAACAGTACCATTCGCCAATTTTTTGTTCTTCAAGTTTAAGTGAACAATGAGCCCCAATGGTTAATCCTTTATCGGAAATTATTTGTAATTTTCGACAAGTAGAACAATGAATGAAACAGGTAGACGGTCGAAATCTTTGTATATATTGCTTCTATATAATCTAAGAAACATATATGCAAAGCATCCAAACAGTTACCATTCGCCAATTTTTTGTTCTTCAAGTTTAAGTGAACAACGAGCCCCATTGATAATCATGAAACGGAAATTATTTGTAACTTTCTACAAGTAGAACAATGAATGGAACAGGTAGACTGTTGAAATCATTGTATATATTGCTTCTATATAGTCTAAGAAACATATATGCAAAGCGTCCAAACAGTACAATTCGCCAATTATTTGATCTTCAAGTTTAAGTAAAATACGATCCCCATTGTTAATCCTTTAAAGGAAATTATTTGTAAATTTCGACAAGTAGAACAGTGAATGGAACAGGTAGACTGTTGAAATCATTGTATATATTGCTTCTATATAGTCTAAGAAACATATATGCAAAGCGTCCAAACAGTACAATTCGCCAATTATTTGATCTTCAAGTTTAAGTGAACTACGAGCCCCATTGTTAATACTTTAACGGAAATTATTTGTAACTTGCGACAAGTAGAACAATGAATGGAACAGGTAGCCGGTTGAAATCAATGTATATATTGCTTCTATATAGTCTAAGAAACATATATGTAAAGCATCCAAACAGTACCATTCGCCAATTTTTTGTTCTTCAAGTTTAAGTGAACAATGAGCCCCAATGGTTAATCCATTATCGGTAATTATTTGTAACTTTCGACAAGTAGAACAATGAATGGAACAGGTAGACGGTTGAAATCCTTGTATATATTGCGTCTATATAATCTAAGAAACATATATGCAAAGCATCCAAACAGTACCATTCGCCAATTTTTTGTTCTTCAAGTTTAAGTGAAGTACGAGCCCCATTGTTAATCCTCAAAGGAAATTATTTGTAAATTTCGACAAGTAGAACAATGAATGGAACAGGTGGACTGTTGAAATCATTGTATATATTGCTTCTATATAGTCTAAGAAACATATATGCAAAGCGTCCAAACAGTACAATTCGCCAATTATTTGATCTTCAAGTTTAAGTGAACTACGAGCCCCATTGTTAATACTTTAACGGAAATTATTTGTAACTTGCGACAAGTAGAACAATGAATGGAACAGGTAGCAGGTTGAAATCAATGTATATATTGCTTCTATATAGTCTAAGAAACATATATGCAAAGCATCCAAACAGTACCATTCGCAATTTTTTGTTCTTCAAGTTTAAGTGAACAACGAGCCCCATTGTTAATCCTTTAAAGGAAATTATTTGTAAATTTCGACAAGTAGAACAATGAATGGAACAGGTAGACTGTTGAAATCATTGTATATATTGCTTCTATATAGTCTAAGAAACATATATGCAAAGCGTCCAAACAGTACAATTCGCCAATTATTTGATCTTCAAGTTTAAGTAAAATACGATCCCCATTGTTAATCCTTTAAAGGAAATTATTTGTAAATTTCGACAAGTAGAACAGTGAATGGAACAGGTAGACTGTTGAAATCATTGTATATATTGCTTCTATATAGTCTAAGAAACATATATGCAAAGCGTCCAAACAGTACAATTCGCCAATTATTTGATCTTCAAGTTTAAGTGAACTACGAGCCCCATTGTTAATACTTTAACGGAAATTATTTGTAACTTGCGACAAGTAGAACAATGAATGGAACAGGTAGCCGGTTGAAATCAATGTATATATTGCTTCTATATAGTCTAAGAAACATATATGTAAAGCATCCAAACAGTACCATTCGCCAATTTTTTGTTCTTCAAGTTTAAGTGAACAATGAGCCCCAATGGTTAATCCATTATCGGTAATTATTTGTAACTTTCGACAAGTAGAACAATGAATGGAACAGGTAGACGGTTGAAATCCTTGTATATATTGCGTCTATATAATCTAAGAAACATATATGCAAAGCATCCAAACAGTACCATTCGCCAATTTTTTGTTCTTCAAGTTTAAGTGAAGTACGAGCCCCATTGTTAATCCTCAAAGGAAATTATTTGTAAATTTCGACAAGTAGAACAATGAATGGAACAGGTGGACTGTTGAAATCATTGTATATATTGCTTCTATATAGTCTAAGAAACATATATGCAAAGCGTCCAAACAGTACAATTCGCCAATTATTTGATCTTCAAGTTTAAGTGAACTACGAGCCCCATTGTTAATACTTTAACGGAAATTATTTGTAACTTGCGACAAGTAGAACAATGAATGGAACAGGTAGCAGGTTGAAATCAATGTATATATTGCTTCTATATAGTCTAAGAAACATATATGCAAAGCATCCAAACAGTACCATTCGCAATTTTTTGTTCTTCAAGTTTAAGTGAACAACGAGCCCCATTGTTAATCCTTTAAAGGAAATTATTTGTAAATTTCGACAAGTAGACCAATGATTGGAACACGTAGACGGTTGAAATCTTTGTATATATTGCTTCCATATAGTTTAAGAAAGATGTACGCAAAGCATCCAAACAGTACCATTCGCCAATTTTTTGTTCTTCAAGTTTAAGTGAACAATGAGCCCCAATGGTTAATCCTTTATCGGAAATTATTTGTAATTTTCGACAAGTAGAACAATGAATGAAACAGGTAGACGGTCGAAATCTTTGTATATATTGCTTCTATATAATCTAAGAAACATATATGCAAAGCATCCAAACAGTTACCATTCGCCAATTTTTTGTTCTTCAAGTTTAAGTGAACAACGAGCCCCATTGATAATCATGAAACGGAAATTATTTGTAACTTTCTACAAGTAGAACAATGAATGGAACAGGTAGACTGTTGAAATCATTGTATATATTGCTTCTATATAGTCTAAGAAACATATATGCAAAGCGTCCAAACAGTACAATTCGCCAATTATTTGATCTTCAAGTTTAAGTAAAATACGATCCCCATTGTTAATCCTTTAAAGGAAATTATTTGTAAATTTCGACAAGTAGAACAGTGAATGGAACAGGTAGACTGTTGAAATCATTGTATATATTGCTTCTATATAGTCTAAGAAACATATATGCAAAGCGTCCAAACAGTACAATTCGCCAATTATTTGATCTTCAAGTTTAAGTGAACTACGAGCCCCATTGTTAATACTTTAACGGAAATTATTTGTAACTTGCGACAAGTAGAACAATGAATGGAACAGGTAGCCGGTTGAAATCAATGTATATATTGCTTCTATATAGTCTAAGAAACATATATGTAAAGCATCCAAACAGTACCATTCGCCAATTTTTTGTTCTTCAAGTTTAAGTGAACAATGAGCCCCAATGGTTAATCCATTATCGGTAATTATTTGTAACTTTCGACAAGTAGAACAATGAATGGAACAGGTAGACGGTTGAAATCCTTGTATATATTGCGTCTATATAATCTAAGAAACATATATGCAAAGCATCCAAACAGTACCATTCGCCAATTTTTTGTTCTTCAAGTTTAAGTGAAGTACGAGCCCCATTGTTAATCCTCAAAGGAAATTATTTGTAAATTTCGACAAGTAGAACAATGAATGGAACAGGTGGACTGTTGAAATCATTGTATATATTGCTTCTATATAGTCTAAGAAACATATATGCAAAGCGTCCAAACAGTACAATTCGCCAATTATTTGATCTTCAAGTTTAAGTGAACTACGAGCCCCATTGTTAATACTTTAACGGAAATTATTTGTAACTTGCGACAAGTAGAACAATGAATGGAACAGGTAGCAGGTTGAAATCAATGTATATATTGCTTCTATATAGTCTAAGAAACATATATGCAAAGCATCCAAACAGTACCATTCGCAATTTTTTGTTCTTCAAGTTTAAGTGAACAACGAGCCCCATTGTTAATCCTTTAAAGGAAATTATTTGTAAATTTCGACAAGTAGAACAATGATTGGAACACGTAGACGGTTGAAATCTTTGTATATATTGCTTCCATATAGTCTAAGAAACATGTACGCAAAGCATCCAAACAGTACCATTCGCCAATTTTTTGTTCTTCAAGTTTAAGTGAACTACGAGCCCCATTGTTAATCCTTCAAAGGAAATTATTTGTAAATTTCGACAAGTAGAACAATGAATGGAACAGGTAGACTGTTGAAATCATTGTATATATTGCTTCTATATAGTCTAAGAAACATATATGCAAAGCATCCAAACAGTACAATTCGCCAATTTTTTGTTCTTCAAGTTTAAGTGAACAACGAGCCCCATTGTTAATCCTTTAAAGGAAATTATTTGTAAATTTCGACAAGTAGAACAATGATTGGAACACGTAGACGGTTGAAATCTTTGTATATATTGCTTCCATATAGTCTAAGGAACATGTACGCAAAGCATCCAAACAGTACCATTCGCCAATTTTTTGTTCTTCAAGTTTAAGTGAACTACGAGCCCCATTGTTAATCCTTCAAAGGAAATTATTTGTAAATTTCGACAAGTAGAACAATGAATGGAACAGGTAGACTGTTGAAATCATTGTATATATTGCTTCTATATAGTCTAAGAAACATATATGCAAAGCATCCAAACAGTACAATTCGCCAATTTTTTGTTCTTCAAGTTTAAGTAAACTACGATCCCCATTGTTAATCCCTTAACGGAAATTATTTGTAACTTTCGACAAGTAGAACAATGAATGGAACAGGTAGACGGTTGAAATCTTTGTATATATTGCTTCTATATAATCTAAGAAACATATATGCAAAGCATCCAAACAGTACAATTCGCCAATTTTTTGTTCTTCAAGTTTAAGTGAACTACGAGCCCCATTGTTAATCCTTTAAAGGAAATTATTTGTAACTTTCGACAAGTAGAACAATGAATGGAACAGGTAGACGGTTGAAATCTTTGTATATATTGCTTCTATATAATCTAAGAAACATATATGCAAAGCATCCAAACAGTACAATTCGCCAATTTTTTGTTCTTCAAGTTTAAGTGAACTACGAGCCCCATTGTTAATCCTTTAAAGGAAATTATTTGTAAATTTCGACAAGTAGAACAATGATTGGAACAAGTAGACGGTTGAAATCTTTGTATATATTGCTTCCATATAATCTAAGAAACATGTACGCAAAGCATCCAAACAGTACCATTCGCCAATTTTTTGTTCTTCAAGTTTAAGTGAACTACGAGCCCCATTGTTAATCCTTCAAAGGAAATTATTTGTAAATTTCGACAAGTAGAACAATGAATGGAACAGATAGACTGTTGAAATCATTGTATATATTGATTCTATATAGACTAAGAAACATATATGCAAAGCATCCAAACAGTACCATTCGCAATTTTATGTTCTTCAAGTTTAAGTGAACTACGAACCCCATTGTTAATACTTTAACGGAAATTATTTGTAACTTGCGACAAGTAGAACAATGAATGGAACAGGTAGCCGGTTGAAATCAATGTATATATTGCTTCTATATAGTCAAAGAAACATATATGCAAAGCATCCAAACAGTAAAATTCGCCAATTTATTGTTCTTCAAGTTTAAGTGAACAACGAGCCCCATTGTTAATCCTTTAAAGGAAATTATTTGTAATTTTCGACAAGCAGAACAATGAATGGAACAGGTAGACGGTTGAAATCTTTGTATATATTGCTTCTATATAATCTAAGAAACATATATGCAAAGCATCCAAACAGTACCATTCGCCAATTTTTTGTTCTTCAAGTTTAAGTGAACTACGAGCCCCATTGTTAATCCTTAAAGGAAATTATTTTTAAATTTCGACAAGTAGAACAATGAATGGATCATGTAGACGGTTGAAATCATTGTATATATTGCTTCTATATAGACTACGAAATATATATGCAAAGCATCCAAACAGTACAATTCGCCAATTTTTTGTTCTTCAAGTTTAAGTGAACTACGAGCCCCATTGTTAATACTTTAACGGAAATTAATTCTAAATATCTACAAGTAGAACAATGATTGGAACACGTAGACGGTTGAAATCTTTGTATATATTGCTTCCACATAGACTAAGAAACATATATGCAAAGCATCCAAACAGTACCATTCGCCAATTTTTTGTTCTTCAAGTTTAAGTGAACAATGAGCCCCATTGTTAATCCTTTATCGGAAATTATTTGTATCTTTCGACAAGTAGAACAATGAATGGAACAGGTAGACGGTTGAAATCATTTGTATATATTGCTTCTATATAGTCTAAGAAACATATATGCAAAGCATCCAAACAGTACCATTCGCAATTTTTTTGTTCTTCAAGTTTAAGTGAACAACGAGCCCCATTGTTAATCCTTTAAAGGAAATTATTTGTAACTTTCTACAAGTAGAACAATGAATAGTACAGGTAGACGGGTGAAATCTATCTATATAGTGCTTCTAAATAGTCTAAGAAACACATATGCAAAGCATCCACACAGTACAATTCGCAAATTTTTTGTTCCTGAAGTTTAAGTGAACTACGAGCCCCATTGTTAATCCTTTAAAGGAAATTATTTGTAAATTTCGACAAGTAAAACAATGAATGGATCAGGTAGACGGTTGAAATCATTGTATATATTGCTTCTATATAGCCTACGAAACATATATGCAAAGCATCCAAACAGTACAATTCGCCAATTTTTCGTTCTTCAAGTTTAAGTGAACTACGAGTCTCATTGTTAATCCTTTAACGGAAATTAATTGTAACTTTCTACAAGTAGAACAATGATTGGAACACGCAGACGGTTGAAATCTTTGTATATATTGCTTCCATATAGTCTAAGAAACATATATGCAAAGCATCCAAACAGTACAATTCGCCAATTTTTTGTTCTTCAAGTTTAAGTGAACAATGAGCCCGATTGTTAATCCTTTAAAGGAGATTATTTGTAAATTTCGACAAGTAGAACAATGAATGAAACAGGTAGACGGTTGAAATCTTTGTATATATTGCTTCTATATAATCTAAGAAACATATATGCAAAGCATCCAAACAGTACCATTCGCCAATTTTTTGTTCTTCAAGTTTAAGTGAACTACGAGCCCCATTGTTAATCCTTTAAAGGAAATTATTTGTAAATTTCGACAAGTAGAACAATGAATAGATCAGGTAGACGGTTGAAATCTTTGTATATGTTGCTACTATATAGTCTACGAAACCTATATGCAAAGCATCTAAACAGTAACAATCGCCAATTTTTTGTTCTTCAAGTTTAAGTGAACAGCGAGCCCCATTGATAATCATGAAATGGAAATTATTTGTAACTTTCTACAAGTAGAACAATGAATAGTACAGGTAGACGGGTGAAATCTTTCTATATATTGCTTCTAAATAGTCAAAGAAACATATATGCAAAGCATCCAAACAGTAAAATTCGCCAATTTATTGTTCTTCAAGTTTAAGTGAACAACGAGCCCCATTGTTAATCCTTTAAAGGAAATTATTTGTAATTTTCGACAAGTAGAACAATGAATGGAACAGGTAGACGGTTGAAATCCTTGTATATATTGCGTCTATATAATCTAAGAAACATATATGCAAAGCATCCAAACTGTACAATTCGCCAATTTTTTGTTCTTCAATTTTAAGTGAAGTACGAGCCCCATTGTTAATCCTCAAAGGAAATTATTTGTAAATTTAGACAAGTAGAACAATGAATGGAACAGGTGGACTGTTGAAATCATTGTATATATTGCTTCTATATAGTCTAAGAAACCTATATGCAAAGCATCTAAACAGTAACAACCGCCAATTTTTTGTTCTTCAAGTTTAAGTGAACTACGAGCCCCATTGTTAATCCTTAAAGGAAATTATTTTTAAATTTCGACAAGTAGAACAATGAATGGATCATGTAGACGGTTGAAATCATTGTATATATTGCTTCTATATAGACTACGAAATATATATGCAAAGCATCCAAACAGTACAATTCGCCAATTTTTTGTTCTTCAAGTTTAAGTGAACTACGAGCCCCATTGTTAATCCTTTAACGGAAATTAATTCTAAATATCTACAAGTAGAACAATGATTGGAACACGTAGACGGTTGAAATCTTTGTATATATTGCTTCCACATAGACTAAGAAACATATATGCAAAGCATCCAAACAGTACCATTCGCCAATTTTTTGTTCTTCAAGTTTAAGTGAACAATGAGCCCCATTGTTAATCCTTTATCGGAAATTATTTGTATCTTTCGACAAGTAGAACAATGAATGGAACACGTAGACGGTTGAAATCTTTGTATATATTGCTTCCATATAGTCTAAGAAACATGTACGCAAAGCATCCAAACAGTACCATTCGCCAATTTTTTGTTCTTCAAGTTTAAGTGAACTACGAGCCCCATTGTTAATCCTTCAAAGGAAATTATTTGTAAATTTCGACAAGTAGAACAATGAATGGAACAGGTAGACTGTTGAAATCATTGTATATATTGCTTCTATATAGTCTAAGAAACATATATGCAAAGCATCCAAACAGTACAATTCGCCAATTATTTGATCTTCAAGTTTAAGTGAACTACGAGCCTCATTGTTAATACTTTAACGGAAATTATTTGTAACTTGCGACAAGTAGAACAATGAATGGAACAGGTAGCCGGTTGAAATCGATGTATATATTGCTTCTATATAGTCTAAGAAACATATATGCAAAGCATCCAAACAGTACAATTCGCCAATTATTTGATCTTCAAGTTTAAGTGAACTACGAGCCTCATTGTTAATACTTTAACGGAAATTATTTGTAACTTGCGACAAGTGGAACAATGAATGTAACAGGTAGCCGGTTGAAATCAATGTATATATTGCTTCTATATAGTCTAAGAAACATATATGCAAAGCATCCAAACAGTACCATTCGCAATTTTATGTTCTTCAAGTTTATGTGAACTACGAGCCCCATTGTTAATACTTTAACGGAAATTATTTGTAACTTGCGACAAGTAGAACAATGAATGGAACAGGTAGCCGGTTGAAATCAATGTATATATTGCTTCTATATAGTCAAAGAAACATATATGCAAAGCATCCAAACAGTAAAATTCGCCAATTTATTGTTCTTCAAGTTTAAGTGAACAACGAGCCCCATTGTTAATCCTTTAAAGGAAATTATTTGTAATTTTCGACAAGTAGAACAATGAATCGAACAGGTAGACGGTTGAAATCCTTGTATATATTGCTTCTATATAGTCTGCGAAACAAATATGCAAAGCATCCAAACAGTACAATTCGCCAATTTTTTGTTCTTCAAGTTTAAGTGAACTACGAGCCCCATTGTTAATCCTTTAAAGGAAATTAATTGTAAATTTCGGCAAGTAGAACAATGATTGGAACACGTAGACGTTTGAAATCTTTGTATATATTGCTTCCATATAGTCTAAGAAACATGTACTCAAAGCATCCAAACAGTACCATTCGCCAATTTTTTGTTCTTCAAGTTTAAGTGAACAATGAGCCCCAATGGTTAATCCTTTATCGGAAATTATTTGTAATTTTCGACAAGTAGAACAATGAATGGAACAGGTAGAAGGTTGAAATCTTTGTATATATTGCTTCTATATAATCTAAGAAACATATATGCAAAGCATCCAAACAGTACCATTCGCCAATTTTTTGTTCTTCAAGTTTAAGTGAACTACGAGCCCCATTGTTAATCCTTAAAGGAAATTATTTTTAAATTTCGACAAGTAGAACAATGAATGGATCATGTAGACGGTTGAAATCATTGTATATATTGCTTCTATATAGACTACGAAATATATATGCAAAGCATCCAAACAGTACAATTCGCCAATTTTTTGTTCTTCAAGTTTAAGTGAACTACGAGCCCCATTGTTAATACTTTAACGGAAATTAATTCTAAATATCTACAAGTAGAACAATGATTGGAACACGTAGACGGTTGAAATCTTTGTATATATTGCTTCCACATAGACTAAGAAACATATATGCAAAGCATCCAAACAGTACCATTCGCCAATTTTTTGTTCTTCAAGTTTAAGTGAACAATGAGCCCCATTGTTAATCCTTTATCGGAAATTATTTGTATCTTTCGACAAGTAGAACAATGAATGGAACAGGTAGACGGTTGAAATCATTTGTATATATTGCTTCTATATAGTCTAAGAAACATATATGCAAAGCATCCAAACAGTACCATTCGCAATTTTTTTGTTCTTCAAGTTTAAGTGAACAACGAGCCCCATTGTTAATCCTTTAAAGGAAATTATTTGTAACTTTCTACAAGTAGAACAATGAATAGTACAGGTAGACGGGTGAAATCTATCTATATAGTGCTTCTAAATAGTCTAAGAAACACATATGCAAAGCATCCACACAGTACAATTCGCAAATTTTTTGTTCCTGAAGTTTAAGTGAACTACGAGCCCCATTGTTAATCCTTTAAAGGAAATTATTTGTAAATTTCGACAAGTAAAACAATGAATGGATCAGGTAGACGGTTGAAATCATTGTATATATTGCTTCTATATAGCCTACGAAACATATATGCAAAGCATCCAAACAGTACAATTCGCCAATTTTTCGTTCTTCAAGTTTAAGTGAACTACGAGTCTCATTGTTAATCCTTTAACGGAAATTAATTGTAACTTTCTACAAGTAGAACAATGATTGGAACACGCAGACGGTTGAAATCTTTGTATATATTGCTTCCATATAGTCTAAGAAACATATATGCAAAGCATCCAAACAGTACAATTCGCCAATTTTTTGTTCTTCAAGTTTAAGTGAACAATGAGCCCGATTGTTAATCCTTTAAAGGAGATTATTTGTAAATTTCGACAAGTAGAACAATGAATGAAACAGGTAGACGGTTGAAATCTTTGTATATATTGCTTCTATATAATCTAAGAAACATATATGCAAAGCATCCAAACAGTACCATTCGCCAATTTTTTGTTCTTCAAGTTTAAGTGAACTACGAGCCCCATTGTTAATCCTTTAAAGGAAATTATTTGTAACTTGCGACAAGTAGAACAATGAATGGAACAGGTAGCCGGTTGAAATCAATGTATATATTGCTTCTATATAGTCAAAGAAACATATATGCAAAGCATCCAAACAGTAAAATTCGCCAATTTATTGTTCTTCAAGTTTAAGTGAACAACGAGCCCCATTGTTAATCCTTTAAAGGAAATTATTTGTAATTTTCGACAAGCAGAACAATGAATGGAACAGGTAGACGGTTGAAATCTTTGTATATATTGCTTCTATATAATCTAAGAAACATATATGCAAAGCATCCAAACAGTACCATTCGCCAATTTTTTGTTCTTCAAGTTTAAGTGAACAATGAACCCCAATGGTTAATCCATTATCGGTAATTATTTGTAACTTTCGACAAGTAGAACAATGAATGGAACAGGTAGACGGTTGAAATCCTTGTATATATTGCGTCTATATAATCTAAGAAACATATATGCAAAGCATCCAAACTGTACAATTCGCCAATTTTTTGTTCTTCAAGTTTAAGTGAACTACGAGCCCCATTGTTAATCCTTTAAAGGAAATTAATTGTAAATTTCGGCAAGTAGAACAATGATTGGAACACGTAGACGTTTGAAATCTTTGTATATATTGCTTCCATATAGTCTAAGAAACATGTACTCAAAGCATCCAAACAGTACCATTCGCCAATTTTTTGTTCTTCAAGTTTAAGTGAACAATGAGCCCCAATGGTTAATCCTTTATCGGAAATTATTTGTAATTTTCGACAAGTAGAACAATGAATGGAACAGGTAGAAGGTTGAAATCTTTGTATATATTGCTTCTATATAATCTAAGAAACATATATGCAAAGCATCCAAACAGTACCATTCGCCAATTTTTTGTTCTTCAAGTTTAAGTGAACTACGAGCCCCATTGTTAATCCTTAAAGGAAATTATTTTTAAATTTCGACAAGTAGAACAATGAATGGATCATGTAGACGGTTGAAATCATTGTATATATTGCTTCTATATAGACTACGAAATATATATGCAAAGCATCCAAACAGTACAATTCGCCAATTTTTTGTTCTTCAAGTTTAAGTGAACTACGAGCCCCATTGTTAATACTTTAACGGAAATTAATTCTAAATATCTACAAGTAGAACAATGATTGGAACACGTAGACGGTTGAAATCTTTGTATATATTGCTTCCACATAGACTAAGAAACATATATGCAAAGCATCCAAACAGTACCATTCGCCAATTTTTTGTTCTTCAAGTTTAAGTGAACAATGAGCCCCATTGTTAATCCTTTATCGGAAATTATTTGTATCTTTCGACAAGTAGAACAATGAATGGAACAGGTAGACGGTTGAAATCATTTGTATATATTGCTTCTATATAGTCTAAGAAACATATATGCAAAGCATCCAAACAGTACCATTCGCAATTTTTTTGTTCTTCAAGTTTAAGTGAACAACGAGCCCCATTGTTAATCCTTTAAAGGAAATTATTTGTAACTTTCTACAAGTAGAACAATGAATAGTACAGGTAGACGGGTGAAATCTATCTATATAGTGCTTCTAAATAGTCTAAGAAACATATATGCAAAGCATCCAAACAGTACCATTCGCCAATTTTTTGTTCTTCAAGTTTAAGTGAACAATGAGCCCCATTGTTAATCCTTTATCGGAAATTATTTGTATCTTTCGACAAGTAGAACAGTGAATGGAACAGGTAGACTGTTGAAATCATTGTATATATTGCTTCTATTAGGTTGTCAAGTATGAAATGGAGCAAAAAATACACATAATTGAATTCGATTTTTTTCCAATAAAAACTTTTTATTTTTAATCAAAGTATGCACCCATATTATCGATACACTTTTGCCATCTTAGAGGTAACTCATTTATCCCTTTGCTGTAGAAGCCTGGATCACGGGAGTCGATGAACTCTTCAAACGCCATTTTGACAGCCTGTGCGGAATTGATTTTTTTTTCAGATAAAAAGTTGTTTAAATTTTGAAAGAAATGATAGTCAGTGGGGGCAAGGTCTGGCGAGCACGATGGGTGACGGAGAGTTTCCAACTTCAACTCTTGTAGCTTTGACACGGTCATTCGTGCGGCATGTGGTCGAGCGTTGTCGTGCAACGCTTCGTTCCTTCTGTGCATCGGTCAATTCATGCGGTATCCACTTGTCCAGCTTTCTCACTTCACCGATTTGTGCCAAATGAGTCAAGATTGTTTGCTTTGATACATTGTGCATTAATGATAATTCACGTGCACTTTAGCTGGGATTCGCTTCCACAGTGGCTTTCAGGACGACATTATCCACCTGAGTCTTGGGTCGACCACGTGGTTCATTAGACAGGTCGAAATCTCCCGAACGAAATTTTTTAAACGAACGAGCTACAGTCGCGTTTGTAGCCACATGAATACCGAACACACTATTGATATTGGCGACTGCCTGCCGTGTTGTGGCTCCACGGTGTAACTCATACTTTATCAACACACGAATTTCGCTGATTTCCATGGTCTCACTTAATCGCCTATACAAAAAAACTATTGCAAATTTTGTCAAACTGAAATATGAGTTAGAAAGAGGAAAAGATGTACCTTACACACGAAAAACAAATTATGCCAAAATACGGCGTCTAAATGAGGTTATGTGCGATTGAAATAAATAATACGAAGTTTGCTCCATTTCATACTTGACAACCTAATATATAGTCTAAGAAACATATATGCAAAGCGTCCAAACAGTACAATTCGCCAATTATTTGATCTTCAAGTTTAAGTGAACTACGAGCCCCATTGTTAATACTTTAACGGAAATTATTTGTAACTTGCGACAAGTAGAACAATGAATGGAACAGGTAGCCGGTTGAAATCAATGTATATATTGCTTCTATATAGTCTAAGAAACATATATGTAAAGCATCCAAACAGTACCATTCGCCAATTTTTTGTTCTTCAAGTTTAAGTGAACAATGAGCCCCAATGGTTAATCCATTATCGGTAATTATTTGTAACTTTCGACAAGTAGAACAATGAATGGAACAGGTAGACGGTTGAAATCCTTGTATATATTGCGTCTATATAATCTAAGAAACATATATGCAAAGCATCCAAACAGTACCATTCGCCAATTTTTTGGTCTTCAAGTTTAAGTGAAGTACGAGCCCCATTGTTAATCCTCAAAGGAAATTATTTGTAAATTTCGACAAGTAGAACAATGAATGGAACAGGTGGACTGTTGAAATCATTGTATATATTGCTTCTATATAGTCTAAGAAACATATATGCAAAGCGTCCAAACAGTACAATTCGCCAATTATTTGATCTTCAAGTTTAAGTGAACTACGAGCCCCATTGTTAATACTTTAACGGAAATTATTTGTAACTTGCGACAAGTAGAACAATGAATGGAACAGGTAGCAGGTTGAAATCAATGTATATATTGCTTCTATATAGTCTAAGAAACATATATGCAAAGCATCCAAACAGTACCATTCGCAATTTTTTGTTCTTCAAGTTTAAGTGAACAACGAGCCCCATTGTTAATCCTTTAAAGGAAATTATTTGTAAATTTCGACAAGTAGAACAATGATTGGAACACGTAGACGGTTGAAATCTTTGTATATATTGCTTCCATATAGTCTAAGAAACATGTACGCAAAGCATCCAAACAGTACCATTCGCCAATTTTTTGTTCTTCAAGTTTAAGTGAACTACGAGCCCCATTGTTAATCCTTCAAAGGAAATTATTTGTAAATTTCGACAAGTAGAACAATGAATGGAACAGGTAGACTGTTGAAATCATTGTATATATTGCTTCTATATAGTCTAAGAAACATATATGCAAAGCATCCAAACAGTACAATTCGCCAATTTTTTGTTCTTCAAGTTTAAGTAAACTACGATCCCCATTGTTAATCCCTTAACGGAAATTATTTGTAACTTTCGACAAGTAGAACAATGAATGGAACAGGTAGACGGTTGAAATCTTTGTATATATTGCTTCTATATAATCTAAGAAACATATATGCAAAGCATCCAAACAGTACCATTCGCCAATTTTTTGTTCTTCAAGTTTAAGTGAACAATGAGCCCCATTGTTAATCCTTAATCGGAAATTATTTGTAACTTTCGACAAGTAGAACATTGAATGGAACAGGTAGACGGTTGAAATCTTTGTATATATTGCTTCTATATAGTATAAGAAACATATATGCAAAGCATCCAAACAGTACCATTCGCCAATTTTTTTTCTTCAAGTTTAAGTGAACTACGAGCCCCATTGTTAATACTTTAACGGAAATTATTTGTAACTTGCGACAAGTAGAACAATGAATGGAACAGGTAGCCGGTTGAAATCTTTGTATATATTGCTTCTATATAGTCTAAGAAACATATATGCAAAGCATCCAAACAGTACAATTCGCCAATTTCTTGTACTTCAAGTTTAAGTGAACAATGAGCCCCAATGGTTAATCCATTATCGGTAATTATTTGTAACTTTCGACAAGTAGAACAATGAATGGAACAGGTAGACGGTTGAAATCCTTGTATATATTGCGTCTATATAATCTAAGAAATATATATGCAAAGCATCCAGACAGTACCATTCGCCAATTTTTTGTTCTTCAAGTTTAAGTGAAGTACGAGCCCCATTGTTAATCCTTTAAAGGAAATTATTTGTAAATTTCGACAAGTAGAACAATGAATGGAACAGGTGGACTATTGAAATCATTGTATATATTGCTTCTATATAGTCTAAGAAACATATATGCAAAGCATCCAAACAGTACAATTCGCCAATTTTTTGTTCTTCAAGTTTAAGTGAACTACGAGCCCCATTGTTAATCCTTTAAAGGAAATTATTTGTAAATTTCGACAAGTAGAACAATGATTGGAACAAGTAGACGGTTGAAATCTTTGTATATATTGCTTCCATATAATCTAAGAAACATGTACGCAAAGCATCCAAACAGTACCATTCGCCAATTTTTTGTTCCTCAAGTTTAAGTGAACTACGAGCCCCATTGTTAATCCTTCAAAGGAAATTATTTGTAAATTTCGACAAGTAGAACAATGAATGGAACAGATAGACTGTTGAAATCATTGTATATATTGATTCTATATAGTCTAAGAAACATATATGCAAAGCATCCAAACAGTACAATTCGCCAATTTTTTGTTCTTCAAGTTTAAGTGAACTACGAGCCCCATTGTTAATCCTTTAAAGGAAATTATTTGTAAATTTCGACAAGTAAAACAATGAATGGATCAGGTAGACGGTTGAAATCATTGCATATATTGCTTCTATATAATCTACGAAACATATATGCAAAGCATCCAAACAGTACAATTCACGAATTTTTTGTTCTTCAAGTTTAAGTGAACTACGAGCCCCATTGTTAATCCTTTAACGGAAATTAATTGTAACTTTCTACAAGTAGAACAATGATTGGAACACGTAGACGGTTGAAATCTTTGTATATATTGCTTCCATATAGTCTAAGAAACTTATATGCAAAGCATCCAAACAGTACCATTCGCAATTTTTTGTTCTTCAAGTTTAAGTGAACAACGAGCCCCATTGTTAATCCTTTAAAGGAAATTATTTGTAAATTTCGACAAGTAGAACAATGATTGGAACACGTAGACGGTTGAAATCTTTGTATATATTGCTTCCATATAGTCTAAGAAACATGTACGCAAAGCATCCAAACAGTACCATTCGCCAATTTTTTGTTCTTCAAGTTTAAGTGAACTACGAGCCCCATTGTTAATCCTTCAAAGGAAATTATTTGTAAATTTCGACAAGTAGAACAATGAATGGAACAGGTAGACTGTTGAAATCATTGTATATATTGCTTCTATATAGTCTAAGAAACATATATGCAAAGCATCCAAACAGTACAATTTGCCAATTTTTTGTTCTTCAAGTTTAAGTAAACTACGATCCCCATTGTTAATCCCTTAACGGAAATTATTTGTAACTTCCGACAAGTAGAACAATGAATGGAACAGGTAGACGGCTGAAATCATTGTATATATTGCTTCTATATAGTCTAAGAAACATAGCTCCAGATCATCCAAACAGTACAATTCGCCAATTTCTTGTTCTTCAAGATTAAGTGAACAATGAGCCCCAATGGTTAATCCATTATCGGTAATTATTTGTAACTTTCGACAAGTAGAACAATGAATGGAACAGGTAGACGGTTGAAATCCTTGTATATATTGCGTCTATATAATCTAAGAAACATATATGCAAAGCATCCAAACAGTACCATTCGCCAATTTTTTGTTCTTCAAGTTTAAGTGAAGTACGAGCCCCATTGTTAATCCTTTAAAGGAAATTATTTGTAAATTTCGACAAGTAGAACAATGAATGGAACAGGTGGACTGTTGAAATCATTGTATATATTGCTTCTATATAGTCTAAGAAACATATATGCAAAGCGTCCAAACAGTACAATTCGCCAATTATTTGATCTTCAAGTTTAAGTGAACTACGAGCCCCATTGTTAATACTTTAACGGAAATTATTTGTAACTTGCGACAAGTGGAACAATGAATGAAACAGGTAGCCGGTTGAAATCAATGTATATATTGCTTCTATATAGTCTAAGAAACATATATGCAAAGCATCCAAACAGTACCATTCGCAATTTTATGTTCTTCAAGTTTAAGTGAACAACGAGCACCATTGTTAATCCTTTAAAGGAAATTATTTGTAAATTTCGACAAGTAGAACAATGATTGGAACAAGTAGACGGTTGAAATCTTTGTATATATTGCTTCCATATAATCTAAGAAACATGTACGCAAAGCATCCAAACAGTACCATTCGCCAATTTTTTGTTCTTGAAGTTTAAGTGAACTACGAGCCCCATTGTTAATCCTTCAAAGGAAATTATTTGTAAATTTCGACAAGTAGAACAATGAATGGAACAGATAGACTGTTGAAATCATTGTATATATTGATTCTATATAGTCTAAGAAACATATATGCAAAGCATCCAAACAGTACAATTCGCCAATTTTTTGTTCTTCAAGTTTAAGTGAACTACGAGCCCCATTGTTAATCCTTTAAAGGAAATTATTTGTAAATTTCGACAAGTAAAACAATGAATGGATCAGGTAGACGGTTGAAATCATTGCATATATTGCTTCTATATAATCTACGAAACATATATGCAAAGCATCCAAACAGTACAATTCACGAATTTTTTGTTCTTCAAGTTTAAGTGAACTACGAGCCCCATTGTCAATCCTTTAACGGAAATTAATTGTAACTTTCTACAAGTAGAACAATGATTGGAACACGTAGACGGTTGAAATCTTTGTATATATTGCTTCCATATAGTCTAAGAAACTTATATGCAAAGCATCCAAACAGTACCATTCGCAATTTTTTGTTCTTCAAGTTTAAGTGAACAACGAGCCCCATTGTTAATCCTTTAAAGGAAATTATTTGTAAATTTCGACAAGTAGAACAATGATTGGAACACGTAGACGGTTGAAATCTTTGTATATATTGCTTCCATATAGTCTAAGAAACATGTACGCAAAGCATCCAAACAGTACCATTCGCCAATTTTTTGTTCTTCAAGTTTAAGTGAACTACGAGCCCCATTGTTAATCCTTCAAAGGAAATTATTTGTAAATTTCGACAAGTAGAACAATGAATGGAACAGGTAGACTGTTGAAATCATTGTATATATTGCTTCTATATAGTCTAAGAAACATATATGCAAAGCATCCAAACAGTACAAATTGCCAATTTTTTGTTCTTCAAGTTTAAGTAAACTACGATCCCCATTGTTAATCCCTTAACGGAAATTATTTGTAACTTCCGACAAGTAGAACAATGAATGGAACAGGTAGACGGCTGAAATCATTGTATATATTGCTTCTATATAGTCTAAGAAACATAGCTGCAGATCATCCAAACAGTACAATTCGCCAATTTCTTGTTCTTCAAGTTTAAGTGAACTACGAGCCCCATTGTTAATACTTTAACGGAAATTATTTGTAACTTGCGACAAGTAGAACAATGAATGGAACAGGTAGATGGTTGAAATCAATGTATATATTGCTTCTATATAGTCTAAGAAACATATATGCAAAGCATCCAAACAGTACCATTCGCCAATTTTTTGTTCTTCAAGTTTAAGTGAACAACGAGCCGCATTGTTAATCCTTTAAAGGAAATTATTTGTACATTTCGAAAAGTAGAACAATGATTGGAACACGTAGACGGATGAAATCTTTGTATATATTGCTTCTATATAATCTAAGAAACATATATGCAAAGCATCCAAACAGTACAATTCGCCAATTTTTTGTTCTTCAAGTTTAAGGAAACTACGATCCCCATTGTTAATCCCTTAACGGAAATTATTTGTAACTTTCGACAAGTAGAACAATGAATGGAACAGGTAGACGGTTGAAATCATTCTATATATTGCTTCTATATAGTCTAAGAAACATATCTGCAGATCATCCAAACAGTACAATCCGCCAATTATTTGATCTTCAAGTTTAAGAGAACTACGAGCCCCATTGTTAATACTTTAACGGAAATTATTTGTAACTTGCGACAAGTAGAACAATGAATGGAACAGGTAGATGGTTGAAATCAATGTATATATTGCTTCTATATAGTCTAAGAAACATATATGCAAAGCATCGAAACAGTACCATTCGCCAATTTTTTGTTCTTCAAGTTTAAGTGAACAACGAGCCGCATTGTTAATCCTTTAAAGGAAATTATTTGTAAATTTCGACAAGTAGAACAATGTATGGAACAGGTAGACTGTTGAAATCATTGTATATATTGCTTCTATATAGTCCAAGAAACTTATATGCAAAGCGTCCAAACAGTACAATTCGCCAATTATTTGATCTTCAAGTTTAAGTGAACTACGAGCCCCATTGTTAATACTTTAACGGAAATTATTTGTAACTTTCGACAAGTAGAACATTGAATGGAACAGGTAGGCGGTTGAAATCTTTGTATATATTGCTTCTATATAGTATAAGAAACATATATGCAAAGCATCCAAACAGTACCATTCGCCAATTTTTTGTTCTTCAAGTTTAAGTGAACTACGAGCCCCATTGTTAATACTTTAACGGAAATTATTTGTAACTTGCGACAAGTAGAACAATGAATGGAACAGGTAGCCGGTTGAAATCTTTGTATATACTGCTTCTATATAGTCTAAGAAACATATATGCAAAGCATCCAAACAGTACAATTCGCCAATTTCTTGTACTTCAAGTTTAAGTGAACAATGAGCCCCAATGGTTTATCCATTATCGGTAATTATTTGTAACTTTCGACAAGTAGAACAATGAATGGAACAGGTAGACGGTTGAAATCCTTGTATATATTGCGTCTATATAATCTAAGAAACATATATGCAAAGCATCCAAACAGTACCATTCGCCAATTTTTTGTTCATCAAGTTTAAGTGAAGTACGAGCCCCATTGTTAATCCTTTAAAGGAAATTATTTGTAACTTTCGACAAGTAGAACATTGAATGGAACAGGTAGACGGTTGAAATCTTTGTATATATTGCTTCTATATAGTATAAGAAACATATATGCAAAGCATCCAAACAGTACCATTCGCCAATTTTTTGTTCTTCAAGGTTAAGTGAACTACGAGCCCCATTGTTAATACTTTAACGGAAATTATTTGTAACTTGCGACAAGTAGAACAATGAATGGAACAGGTAGCCGGTTGAAATCAATGTATATATTGCTTCTATATAGTCTAAGAAACATATATGCAAAGCATCCAAACAGTACCATTCGCAATTTTTTGTTCTTCAAGTTTAAGTGAACAACGAGCCCCATTGTTAATCCTTTAAAGGAAATTATTTGTAAATTTCGACAAGTAGAACAATGATTGGAACACGTAGACGGTTGAAATCTTTGTATATATTGCTTCTATATAGTCTAAGAAACATATATGCAAAGCATCCAAACAGTACAAATTGCCAATTTTTTGTTCTTCAAGTTTAAGTGAACTACGAGCCCCATTGTTAATCCTTTAACGGAAATTAATTGTAACTTTCTACAAGTAGAACAATGATTGGAACACGTAGACGGTTGAAATCTTTGTATATATTGCTTCCATATAGTCTAAGAAACTTATATGCAAAGCATCCAAACAGTACCATTCGCAATTTTTTGTTCTTCAAGTTTAAGTGAACAACGAGCCCCATTGTTAATCCTTTAAAGGAAATTATTTGTAAATTTCGACAAGTAGAACAATGATTGGAACACGTAGACGGTTGAAATCTTTGTATATATTGCTTCCATATAGTCTAAGAAACATGTACGCAAAGCATCCAAACAGTACCATTCGCCAATTTTTTGTTCTTCAAGTTTAAGTGAACTACGAGCCCCATTGTTAATCCTTCAAAGGAAATTATTTGTAAATTTCGACAAGTAGAACAATGAATGGAACAGGTAGACTGTTGAAATCATTGTATATATTGCTTCTATATAGTCTAAGAAACATATATGCAAAGCATCCAAACAGTACAAATTGCCAATTTTTTGTTCTTCAAGTTTAAGTAAACTACGATCCCCATTGTTAATCCCTTAACGGAAATTATTTGTAACTTCCGACAAGTAGAACAATGAATGGAACAGGTAGTCGGCTGAAATCATTGTATATATTGCTTCTATATAGTCTAAGAAACATAGCTGCAGATCATCCAAACAGTACAATTCGCCAATTTCTTGTTCTTCAAGTTTAAGTGAACTACGAGCCCCATTGTTAATACTTTAACGGAAATTATTTGTAACTTGCGACAAGTGGAACAATGAATGTAACAGGTAGCCGGTTGAAATCAATGTATATATTGCTTCTATATAGTCTAAGAAACATATATGCAAAGCATCCAAACAGTACCATTCGCAATTTTATGTTCTTCAAGTTTAAGTGAACAACGAGCACCATTGTTAATCCTTTAAAGGAAATTATTTGTAAATTTCGACAAGTAGAACAATGATTGGAACAAGTAGACGGTTGAAATCTTTGTATATATTGCTTCCATATAATCTAAGAAACATGTACGCAAAGCATCCAAACAGTACCATTCGCCAATTTTTTGTTCTTCAAGTTTAAGTGAACTACGAGCCCCATTGTTAATCCTTCAAAGGAAATTATTTGTAAATTTCGACAAGTAGAACAATGAATGGAACAGATAGACTGTTGAAATCATTGTATATATTGATTCTATATAGTCTAAGAAACATATATGCAAAGCATCCAAACAGTACAATTCGCCAATTTTTTGTTCTTCAAGTTTAAGTGAACTACGAGCCCCATTGTTAATCCTTTAAAGGAAATTATTTGTAAATTTCGACAAGTAAAACAATGAATGGATCAGGTAGACGGTTGAAATCATTGCATATATTGCTTCTATATAATCTACGAAACATATATGCAAAGCATCCAAACAGTACAATTCACGAATTTTTTGTTCTTCAAGTTTAAGTGAACTACGAGCCCCATTGTTAATCCTTTAACGGAAATTAATTGTAACTTTCTACAAGTAGAACAATGATTGGAACACGTAGACGGTTGAAATCTTTGTATATATTGCTTCCATATAGTCTAAGAAACTTATATGCAAAGCATCCAAACAGTACAATTCACGAATTTTTTGTTCTTCAAGTTTAAGTGAACTACGAGCCCCATTGTTAATCCTTTAACGGAAATTATTTGTAAATTTCGACAAGTAGAACAATGAATGGAACAGATAGACTGTTGAAATCATTGTATATATTGATTCTATATAGTCTAAGAAACATATATGCAAAGCATCCAAACAGTACAATTCGCCAATTTTTTGTTCTTCAAGTTTAAGTGAACTACGAGCCCCATTGTTAATCCTTTAAAGGAAATTATTTGTAAATTTCGACAAGTAAAACAATGAATGGATCAGGTAGACGGTTGAAATCATTGCATATATTGCTTCTATATAATCTACGAAACATATATGCAAAGCATCCAAACAGTACAATTCACGAATTTTTTGTTCTTCAAGTTTAAGTGAACTACGAGCCCCATTGTTAATCCTTTAACGGAAATTAATTGTAACTTTCTACAAGTAGAACAATGATTGGAACACGTAGACGGTTGAAATCTTTGTATATATTGCTTCCATATAATCTAAGAAACATGTACGCAAAGCATCCAAACAGTACCATTCGCCAATTTTTTGTTCTTCAAGTTTAAGTGAACTACGAGCCCCATTGTTAATCCTTCAAAGGAAATTATTTGTAAATTTCGACAAGTAGAACAATGAATGGAATACGTAGACGGTTGAAATCTTTGTATATGTTGCTTCTATATAGTCTACGAAACCTATATGCAAAGCATCCAAACAGTACCATTCGCCAATTTTTTGTTCTTCAAGTTTAAGTGAACAACGAGCCCCAATGGTTAATCCTTTATCGGAAATTATTTGTAACTTGCGACAAGTGGAACAATGAATGTAACAGGTAGCCGGTTGAAATCAATGTATATATTGCTTC